>WSXT02170542.1:12619-22994 GCA_011762715.2 Neuroterus valhalla | reverse complement strand
AACCGATACCGATCCGAGAAAAAACCGATATTTTCCGATACGATACCGAGACAGTCTCGTATCGAACGGCATCACTATTCCGTATAAACAATTCCGTCGAAATAATTTCGCAGAGGAAATTTTATTCTCTTCTTGGAGCTATGTTTTTGTCTACCTTTTCCAGCGATTTCACAGACTGTATATTAAGAAGCTTATGAATTTTTTATCCATTGTACCTTATTGTTATTAAATTATTAAAATCTGTAAGTCCTAGCAAATTAGTGAAAAATAAGAATTCAACGACTAAATTTCGGCAAAACCTTCGAATATAAAAGAGAAAGAAGGGGATTTGGAAAATGCTTTCTAATTTATCTTTCCTTTTCTTTATCAATAGGTATATTCGAAGGGGTTTGTCCAAATTTAGTCGTTGGATCCTTGGTTTCTTTTTTTCCCCAATTTTCAATTTTTTTATTTTCTTTTTATTACATTTTTTTTCTTTTTTTAGTTTGAATATTATATTCTTCGAAAAGCTTGAATTGACACTTCCAAATTTTTTTTTATCTTCCCGGAAAAATGAATTCCTTACGAGATTCCAAAAAAAATCCTGAATTTTCAAGAAAATAAAAAATTATAACCGAAAGCATAATAGTAACATTTTTTGCTAAACTATTGAAAATGTTTCTACTTTTACCACATCTTTACTGTATATTTTGTCCAATGAATTTGAATCCCCAAAATAGTGATTTTAAATTACTTTTCCTTTTGTAGTAAAATCTGTAGTTCTAATGATTCGGATTTATTTAAAATTCCGTAATTTTAAGCTTCAGGTTGCTCTTCTGAGTAAAGAGTAACTTTTCAACAAAAGAGTTCAATTTTCAGGAGAAAAAAAGGAAATATTCAATATTTGGAACCCAAAAAATGTATTTTCTGAAAAAGAGATTAGTTTATTAGCAAAAAATGGGGGTTTTTTAAGAAAGTGTTCAAATTTCAAACAAGTAATGGAATTCGCAACCAAAAGAATAATGGTTCAATCAAGAAGATAATTTTCTACCAGAGAAAGATTGATTTTCCAAACAAAGATATGTTTTTTCTTCTAAAAAGATTCTCATCGAAAACAACTTCAAACTTTGAAAATTTTATTGGAAAAGTATATTTTTTGTTGTTGAAATTTCTATCGTTTAGTTGGAAACTGAAATTGAACTCTCTTATTGGAAATCCTCTCTTCCGAGATTCATCAGTTCACTTGAAACTTCATTTCTTCTATACACAATTGAAAACCATTTTTTGAATTTATTTTTTACTTAGTGATTTATCTATTCAGTTGCAAATTTCAATATTTTGTACAAAATTTATGTCTCTTTCTCGAAATTTATGTATTTTGTTGAAAATTCAAATGCTTGGTTAAAAAATTAAACTGCTTGGTTTAGATTCCAACTTCATCCCTTCGTTAAAAAATTACACCTTTATCTCAAAAATTAACTTTTCCCTTCTCAAATTCATGTTTTTTGTTGATAATTGATGTATTTTCTTGAAATTCCAATTTTTTTGTTGGAAAATCCTTTTTCTAAATTCATCGATTCAATTGAAACTTCACCCCTTCGTTAGGAAAATAAAACCATTATCTCAAAAATTCACCTTCTTGTTCGCAGATTTCTTCATTTGTCTAGAAATTCAACTATTTTGTTAAAAATGTATGTCTCTCGAAATTTTACTTTTTTTGTTTGCAGATTTCTCGTTTCGATTGGAAATCGAACTATTTTGTAAAAAATGCATGTTGAATTTCGAAAATAAGAATAATTTGTTGGTAAATAAAATGCTCAGTTGAAATTGGAACTCTTCTGTTGAAAATATTCATTTTTGAGATTTGTCAATTCAGTTGAAACTCAACCTCTTTCGGCAGAAAATTAGACTTTTTTTCCAAAATTTACTGATTTGATTGAAGTTTCATATCTTCGGGAAGTCCATCTTGTTCTTTGATCTTCCCTCTTTCTTGGCAAGAGAATCAATTTTTTTAGAAAGAAAATCATTTATTGCATTTTGAATTCAACTATTTGATTGGAAGAAGAAAACTTTTGGTGAGCATTCATTTTTTTTAAATAATCAGTTTAGGTAATACTTATAAGTTTGTTAAAAAATAACTTATTTTGTTAAAAATTCCTTTTTTTGCTTAGATATTCATTACTCTGGTTGAAAATTCAATTATTTTGCTCAAAATAATCCTACTCTGTTGAAAATTCGCATTTTCTGGTAGGAAATAGGTATCCTTGACTAAAAAGTCCGCATTCCAGTTCAAAACCTATCTGTTTCAATATTGATATCTATGGGTTGAAAATATATGATTTTTTTTTTTTTTGGTATGGTTTCGAGATTGATCAAGTTCAAAATGAGAATGTGAGGAAATAAACCGAAACAAAAAATTGGAATCCAATTTTTACATTCTCATTAGAGAAGGTATTATATTTGTGTAAAATTTGACCCCCCTCCCCCCGTTTTCGTCAAATGTCCACGTTTTGAGACCCCCTGAACCCGGAAAATCGGTTTTTGCGAATGTGTCTGTCTGTATGTATGTTTGTTTGTTTGTATGTATGTATGTCTGTATGTATGTATGTATGTATGTATGTATGCAGGTATGTATGTGAGTATATATGTGTGTGTATATATGTATGTATGTATGTATGTATGTATGTATGTATGTATGTATGTATGTATGCAGGTATGAATGTGAGTATGTGTATGTATGTATGTATGCATGTATGTATGTATGTATGTATGTATGTATGTATGCAGGTATGTATGTGAGTATGTATGTGTATGTATGTATGTATGTATGTATGTATGTATGCATGTATGTATGTATGCATGCATGTATGTATGTATGTTTGTTTGTATGTATGTCTGTATGTATGTCTGTATGTATGTATGTCTGTCTGTTAGCACGATAACTTTCGAAAGAACCAATCGATTCGATTGGCCTTTAGTACACTCTTTCAGCGTCAGAAACTGAAGGTCAAGTTCGTTAGCCAGATGTTTTGGATGAAAAATCGAAGAGGGGGGGCATTTTGAAAAATTTTGTTGACTTTTTCCAAGACTAAAAAACTGTAATCACGGTTTCTTGTAGTAGGTTAAGAATTTTTAGCCAAATAAAGCAAGATTGAAAAGAAAGTCAGAGAGAAAAAATGTTCCGTTTTCGGAGCCCTGCAAGATGGCGAATACAACTTTTTAGATTTTCTCAAAAAATCGAAAATTCGCATTTTGATCGCACAAAGTATAGTGGAAAATAATCTGTGAACTTGATTACTTTCGAAAGAATGATTATATTCGATCGTGCTTTGGCACCCATTTGGAGGGACCAAAAATACAAGCCAAGTTGATTACCCATTTATTTTTGATCAAAAATAGAAGAGGGGGAGCATTTTGAAAATTTTTTTGGGTTTTTTCTTTACAAGACTCAAAAATTGTATGTACGGTTTCTTATAGTAGGTAAAAAGTGAAACAATTTATCCTAATGATTTTCTTTGGCAAAAACGAAATTGTCGGAGTCGTGGCATTTTCAAAATTCGGAAATAGAAACGAAAATGAGAATGCTTAGCCAAACTACGCAAGATATGAAAAAACGATTGAAGAAAAAAAATTTTCTTTTTGGGAGCTCTTCCAGGATGATCTTTACAACTTTTCGAGTTTATCGAAAAAAAGAAAATTCAAATTTTGGTCCCACAAAAAATAATGAAAAATAGAAAGATTCATTTTTTGTTCAAACTATGCCTACAAATTTGGTAGAATTAATTTTTTGATAGGAAAAGTAGTTTTTGCTTCGTTTATAAAAGGCCATGAAATGAACTCATTTCAATCAGGAAAAATACCCATAAAAATCAAATAATGAAGTTTTTGAAAAGACGACTAAGGCTGACACACAAGATTGATAGAAAAAACTTATTCACCCGGAAAATATATGTAAAGTTGTTATAATTCTTCCAATGGGACCCGTAGTTTTTGTTTCAATCGTAGAAAATAAAATTAAAAATTGAAAAATTGAATTTCTGGAGAAGCTACACAACATGTGAAAAAAATTAGGCAACAATACTTCTCTACGCGCGCCCTAGGCAGATTTTTTTCTATAGATTTCACTCCTGCGATAAGTGACTTTCTTTGATTCTTTTCCCGTTAAAGGAGCTCGTGCTTCGTATGCAAGCTAAGTGCAATGCAAACATATGGAATAATAATTAATAAACAGCGACGGCTCGTAAAACGCGAACGCAAATAAGTACACTCGTTCTTAGGGTCTAATTGAGACTCGCCCTCGAAGACACTCGACGTCAAGTCGCTAAAATCCCATGTCAACAATCAGCGACCTTAATTATGCACGCCTCTAATTACCACAAAGAGACACCCCATGGGTTAGTGTTTGTTGCTTATACGTGCGTCACTTACAGTTTCTTGCGTCACACTCCATGCCATTCGCTGCTCGGTTCCATTCCTTATCCTTAATTTGTTTAACTATTCACGACAAGCGTTAATTGCTTGAGGACATAAAATTGACCCGTTGATTGACACATCTGCTACAGGATTTTTCAAACTCATGAAAGTCCGAGGTGCTTATTGGGCACCTTAAACATTTTGGGGAACTGTTCTATATAGAGTGACAGATCGACTGTATTTGATGTTCATCTATGAGAGCGCGCTTAAGATGGTGGAGGGTACCATCTGTTGTACCGTGGTACACTAGCGGTCTCTACGCGAAGCAAGCAATAAGGGTGCATTCAACGTTTGTATGCACACTAGGGTGTCTCGTGCTGCGCACATGATCAAAATTTGTCCAAAACGGTAGAGAAGTTTTGTTGCCTACTTTTTTTTACAGGTTGTGTAGTTTTTCTAGAAATTCAATTTTTTAATTTTTTATTCTATTTTTTACGATTGAAACAAAAACTACGCGTTCAATGGGAAAAATTATAAAATATTTTCAGATATTTTTCGGCTGAACAACTTTTCTCTATCAATCTGTTAGGCTTCGTCATTTTTTCAAAGATTTAATTTTTATTGTCATTTTTCCTGATTGAAATGAAAACTACATATCCTGTTAAAGAATTTGATAACACATTTAAAGATATTTTCCTCGTAAAAAACTTGGGTCTATTTGATTTTTCCTAAGCTTTTGTCAATGAATTGTCCAAAAGTCTATTTTCTTTATTTTTTATATGCTTTTTTATAAATGAAGCAGAAACTGCTTGTCCTATCAAAAAGTTAATTTTACAGGAATTTGTAGATCTTTTTTTGGTGCAAAATTTTAGTTCATTTACATTTTCCCGTACCTTACATAGTTTCACCAAAAAATGGATCTTTCTATTTTTCATTATTTTTTGTGCGACCAAAATTTGAATTTTTGATTTTGTGAGAAAACTCGAAAAGTTGTAAAGATCATCCTGGAAGGCTCCCAAAAACAAACATTTTTTTCTTAAACCTTTTTTTCATATCTTGCGTTGTTTGGCTTAAAATTCTAATGTTCGTATATATTTTTGAATTTTGAAAATGCCACAATTCTGATAACTTTTCTTTTATCCAAAAAAAATCATAACGATAAATTGTTTAACTTCTTACCCACTACTTACCTTCTCATTTAGAATGAGAATGTAATAAACGCGAATAAAATATGACTTTTCAAATATCATCCCTATAAGTCTGTTTTATAGGGTCCCAAAAACCTCCATCAGTGAAAAAATGGGTTTTTCGAGTTTTTGGCGCCAATTATGATTTTTTGGGGTTTTTTTCAACGCAGATTGTTTCAAGTACATGAAATACTACTTTAGACTGATAATTAGATGTTCATTTAAATTTTAAAACAATTTATTATTGTTTTTAGCAACTTTCTCTCAGGAGAGGGTTAGAAAGTCAAGTTTTCTTCGGAATTTTTTAACTTATTTTCAACGTTTCAGTCGAAGCGAGGTAATAATCAATTAAATTTAACAAAAATAATTGTTCAAACGAATTGTTAATGTTTATAGCTATCTTCTTCTAGATTAATACTACATAATTGCGTTTTTTTCCTAAAATTCTTAACTTTTTATTACTTTTCAATTGAATTAAAGTAATAATAAATTCATGTTAAAAAATAATTGTTGAAACAATTTATTATTCTTTATGGCTATCTTCTCTCAGATTAGTGCTAAAAAGTTGCGGTTTATTCTAAGCTTTTAAGCTTTTCGTCCACTTTTTACTTAGTAAGGTAATAATTGATGCCAGTTAAAAAACAAGCTTATTTCAACAACTTATTATTGTTTATTACCATTGTCTCTTAGATAAGTTCTAGAATTGTGGTTTTTTCCTAAATGTTTAACTTTGCACTGAATAAAATGTGAATGAATTTCAACTAGATTGAATTGATTAAATAAGATTGTTTTTTATTTAAAATAAAACTTATTTTTCGAATATCAACCATTATATTTTTGATTAAAAATTTATATTTTTAGATCGAAAATTCAACTCTTTGATTGAAAGTTGAACTTATTTCCTAAAAATTCCATTTTTGCGTTGAAGATACAAAATTTTTGTAGAAAATTCGAAATTCAAATTTCACTGAATGAATTCAGCTTTTTTGTTTCAATTAATTTTTTTTCAACATTGGGAAAAGAACAAAAATATTTTACCTAAAACAATACAATACTATTTAAAAAACGATTCTCTCTAATGTTTATTTATCATTTGTTCACAACTAAAAGGTGAAGCAAATTTGAACATTTCAGAAAATAAAAATTTATTTAAACAATTATTGTTGTTATAATAAATTAAATATTAAGCACCTAAAGTGAGAAGTGGGCAAAAAATTAAAAGTTGCACAAAAAACCGCAAGGTTCTATCATTGAGCAAAGAGAATATTTTCAGCAATGATAAAAAATTGTTGAAACAATTATTTTTTTACTATGAATTAATTATTACTTTATTCTAATTGAAGAGTGATAGATAGATTAACATTTCAGCAAAGAAAATATTGTTTTAATTGATAACAAATTGTTTGAATAATAATTTTTGTTAACTTCAATGGATTATTACCTCGCTTCAACTAAAACATTGAAAATAAGTAGAAAATCCAGAAATAAACCTTGACTCTCCAACCCTCTTCTAAGAGAAAGTTGCTATAAACAATAATAAATTGTTTAAATAAATAAAATAAACAATCAATTATCGGTATGAAGTAGTATTTCATTTATTTGAAACAATCTGCGTAAAAAAACCGCTAAAAAATCATAATTAGGAAATACGTGTTAAACTTCATGGGGCTTGCATCACCTCTAAATATAATTTTAAAAAAAGGCGTTTATTTTTTCGTAGTTTTGAATAAATTTTCGGGCATTTTTCATAAACATTCGAAAAGAAAAAAATTTCTAATGCATTTTTGGACCACCCTAATACACACTGAAATGCACGCAGATACATATGGTACTCTGAGTTGATAATTATTTGCCTCGAATATGGAATTCGCACTTCTACATCCAAAATCAACCAGTTGGGGGAAATCTTCGCATTAGTGTGTGTGTGACTTCAAAGTGAATGATAAACGAAATTCAAGTTCTGAAATCAATTCATCAAGACGCTAAAATCTCGTCTCAACAATTAGCGACCTTTTAATTATGCACGCCTCCAATTACCACATAGAGACACCCCATAGGTTGGTCTTTGTTGCTTATACGTGCGTCACTTCAAGTTTATTGCGTCACACTCCATACCATTCGCTGCGCGGTTCCATTCCTCATCCTTAATTTGTTTAACTATTCACGACAAGCGTTAATTACTTGAAGACATAAATCTGCCCGGTTAATAGATACATCTGCCCAGCTTCTGAAAACGAATTTTCGTCGAAACGGATCGTGCTAATTGTCCGATGCAAATTCGTTAGGTGTGATTCTTAATTGACCAAAAATTACCCGGCTGGAAACTACGAATATTTCCAGATTTAGGTAGCACCTCATCTCATTTTTGATCATAATTTCATCGCTTCATGTTGAAGGATATGCAGAACTAATTCCTGTGAGACGCTACAGTGAAAATCAATGCAATAAATTAACAAAAAAATTTTTGGAATCTTATTTAAACTTATTTAAACGAAACATGCGAATTTTATCCCATCATCCACGAATAACTTTTTGCACGGGAAGAAAAAAGTAGCATAAGCTTTCCGGAAAATAAACTATGTTGTCTCCAAGAGGAGATTAGCTCACCGGCAAAAAATAAATCTTATCGTAGGCAAAAAACCGTGCCTCATGCCCTAATCGATCTTGGATATCTGTTCGCGAGTCACGGACGACACCAGCTTAAGACTTAAGTCGATCTAATCCCACGGTTGTCTAAGACTTTGTTAGGCACCCTATAAAAGCAGTCGATCCTAGTTTTTACTCATGGAAACTACACAGAAGTTCTAAATCTAGTACTTTTGATATTTTTATTGTTCAACGAATTGTAAAGTGTACGACAAATCCGAAGTAATCTTATTTTAATAACAATTTTCATTTTCCTGTTTACCAAACTGTCATCTTTTCTATTAGAGTTTCTATTATGCTCAAAACTCTATCAGCTCAAGATTCTAAAGCTGGCTTTCTATAGGAAAGACATTTAGCCTTGTCAGGCTTTGTATATTGTTGCTCATCATTTCTCCATTTAATGCGCAGTAAAAATTTCCTCAAACCGCCTTATGACACTTCCTCACATCGATAAAATTCCAATCAATTAGGAGGCGAATCAGGTCGATTGTGCATGGCTCCTAGGAACATTCTACTATAAATAATATATATGTGTCCTTTTAGATCCGCAGATTGCAAACGTCACAAAATGTGGTAATTAGTAATCCAGTAATCATTGATTGCTGGTCCAGTGATCAACATATGTTGTGATTTCTTTCATCACCCATTATTTATTAGTTATCAGGGATTTCTTCAATTCTTCAATATTCTTTGTTGACTGATTATCTCTTCAACTATCTATTATTTCTAGTTTATTAATGATTTTTTGGAGCTTCCATTAATTATTATCGACGAATGGTCTAATAGTCCATATATTTTTCTATGTTTTCAGACCATCCGCTGATCAATACTTAATAGTGACTTCTTTAATCATCCATTATTAATTCGTTGTTGGTTTAGTGATTACCAAATGTTGAGGTTAGGCATCCGTTACCCATTAATCATTATTGAGTTATAACTAGTTCAGTAAAAAACAAATGTTGTGACTTTTCGACGAGTTCATTGATCATTGTTTATTGATAATTCTTTGTTCATGTATCAATAGTTGTTCACTGGTGAACTCTTTAACCATCCACTGAGCATAAATTATTAGTACAATGATCCACATATCTTGTCATCAACACCTTGACGTCATCATCTTTATAATAACATTCTAATTAGTTGGACAAGTAATCGAAACAAGTTTTGCTAACTTCAACCATCCGTTGATTTTTTTACTGCTATTTTACCTTTTAATTTTCCAAATCATTTTTTTACACTCGCCAACACCTTCACATCATCTTCAAGATATTTCTTGATGCGGCAACTTATCCTGCCCATAAAAATTAAAATCTTTAGAACTATTTTGATGAAAGAATCTTCCTCGTACAAAAAATATAACCACTTGATTTGAAATTGGAGTATATAGATTTAGTTTGAAAATTTAACCAATTATTAATGACCAATCAATGGTTAAGAGGTCACCAGTAAAAAATGATAAGAGATGGTTGAAGAAACTACCAGTAAATAGTGATGAAATTATGATTGGAGAAATCTCTACTTAACAATGATCAACGGATGATTCAGGATATCACAACACTTGTTTATGACTGGACCAGTATTCAATGACCAATAAATGGTTGTAAAGGTCACCAGTAAAAAATGATAAGAGATGGTTGGAGAAACTACCAGTAAACAGTGATGAATTGATTATTGAAGAAATCTCTACCTAACAAAGATCAACAGATGAGTAAGAATATCACAACACTTGTTTATGACTGGACCAGTATTCAATGACCAATCAATGGTTAAGAGGTCACTAGTAAAAAATGATGAGAGATGGTTGAAGAAACTACCAGTAAATAGTGATGAAATTATGATTGAAGAAATCTCTACTTAACAATGATCAACGGATGATTAAGGATATCACAACACTTGTTTATGACTGGACCAGTATTCCATGACCAATAAATGGTTGAAAAGGTCACCAGTAAAAAATGATAAGAGATGGTTGAAGAAACTACCAGTAAACAGTGATGAATTGATTATTGAAGAAATCTCTACTTAACAATGATCAACGGATGATTAAGGATATCACAACACTTGTTTATGACTGGACCAGTATTCCATGACCAATAAATGGTTGAAAAGGTCACCAGTAAAAAATGATAAGAGATGGTTGAAGAAACTAC
>WSXT02170542.1:0-12519 GCA_011762715.2 Neuroterus valhalla | reverse complement strand
AATCAATGGTTGAAGAGGTCATCAGTAAAAAATGATGAGAGATGGTTGAAGAAACTACCAGTAAACAGTGATGAATTAATGATTAGAGAAATCTCTACCTAACAATGATCAGAGGATGCTTGAGGATATCACAACACTTGTTTATGACTGGACCAGTATTCAATGACCAATCAATGGTTGAAGAGGTCATCAGTAAAAAATGATGAGAGATGGTTGAAGAAACTACCAGTAAACAGTGATGAATTAATGATTAGAGAAATCTCTACCTAACAATGATCAGAGGATGCTTGAGGATATCACGATACTTGTTTATGACTGGACCAGTATTCAATGACTAATAAATGGTTGAACAAGTCACCAGTAAAAAATGATAAGGAATGGTTGAAAAAACCACTTGCAAACAAAAGTTAATGGATGGTTGAAGACATTAGAAGATGTGTTGATTCCTCGATTAGTAATCAATGATTTATTGATAGTTGCAGGAATCTCCAATAATCAATGAGTTCGAACAGCCGAAATAGTCACCAGTAATTAGTGATTATGGACTTATTGATGAAATCACTATTAAGCAGTGTTCATTACGTGTAGAAAAAATCACCAGTGAACAATGCTTAACGGCTGGTGGGAGAAATTGAATTAAATATTGGATAAAAAATCGACAAAATGGAGAATGACAACATCAGAGTAAATCTGATGTTATCATTCTTGCTGCCAAGGTATCTAATTGATACGAAAATATGTGTCAACCCATTTACTGATTTCTTCGGTTTTCATCTTATACCTAATGTATGTCTCAAAAGTGAAAGAAATCACCACATGTGCTGGAAACTGGTTCATGAATCATTGATTACTAATCGAGTTATAAATAATTACCGGTCAAGTATGCAACACATGTTGTGTTTTTCTAAACTTTTCATCTTTTACCTGATGTCTGTACCCTCGTAAACACCTCAAACTCATATTGATGTCCCAGCTAGACTTTAACGAGGTTTCTTGGGAAAAAAAATCTTGACTGCCAAACGCATTTCCGTGCTATATTGCACGTCCGGTGCATTCTGCGGCCACAGCCTCTATTTCTGGAGCCAGTATACCATTGCCAATCTGCATAAGCGTTTAACCGAAGCGATGCTGAATCATACGCGGAGAAGAATAGGAGGCAGTCGAGGACTCGAGGTGTTTGCGTGGGGGAGCGAAGGTATCGTGGCCCAGTGGAAGAGGATGAGAGTATCGAGTGAGAAAGAGGTACGAGAAAATAGAGGGAAGTGAGAGGAAGAGGATGAGAATGAGGATGAGGAAAGAGGGTAAAGAGAGGAGGACCGAGGAAGGCGCGAAGGCGCTCGCCGATGGAGGCGAAAGTTTACGACGCGTCGTCCGCCAACTTACCGACGCTACCACGGAGGCTCCTCTCTCTCTCTCATTCTCTCCCTCCCCCTTTCTCTCTCCATCGTGCTCTCACTCTTCTCTTTTTCCCTCTTGCTCTCCATCTCTCTCTTCTCTTGTCTCCCGATTCGCGAGCTCCCTTTCCAATGCGCACAATCGCATATCCACGCGCTGGCGAATCTTGGTGTCTCGCTAACACTCCCAGCGATGTAACATTGTGGCAGCTCGCTGGTAGCGGATCAGTTAACCTCGTCGTTCATCTTACACTGGGTGGTGAACGCCAGAACCACAGACAAAGCATCTATCTTCCTTGCCAGTAGCCTAGCTACCTGAGCTCTTATGAATCCCATAGCTTCGACTAATTATAGGCGGGGCTGAAGACCTCCAAGTGCTGAAAACCTCCAAGGTTGCGTCATCTCAGGCAGCGGAAGTATATGGACCAGAAGGGACCAGGTGGTTCCATATGAAACGAGGAGGGACCAGTTAGAGATCATCTTTCGGGGTCAATATCCCAAAGTTTTGAAATCCGGATTCTTAAGAGTCTTTATACAAGGAACCAGTTGGTACCATTAGAGATCAATTGGACTCTAGGTGATACAAAAAGGGATCAGCTGGTACGAAAAGGGATAACAATGAACCACTTAGAGATGATATTTTCGGGGCAATGTTGGAAGGTTTCGTCATCCAAATCTGTAAAAGCCTTTGTATCACAAGGGACTAGCTGGTAGTACGAGGGACAAGTTGGTACAACAAGATCCGATGGTATCACAAAAAACTAGTTTCTATCAAAATAGTCCAGTTGGTACTACGAGGGACTAATTGATACCACTTGAATAAGATCTTTTGGGGTCAATTTTTTTATGTTTCTTTATTGAAAACCGCGGACAGCTCTGGACAACAAGGAACCAGTTCAAGATGTTTTTCAAAAATCTGTGAGTTTCCATAGATTTTGAAGGATTCGAACAGATTTGAAGAAACTAGAATGAAATGTAACAATTTTATACGTCTTCCAAACAAATTTATAGGATTTTCAAAGATCTTAATTGTTTTACAAAACTCTCAAAAGTTTCAAACGTTTTGAGAAATTTCAAAAGAATTGTAAGATTTTGAGTCGGTTCAAGGATTTTCACAAGCATTATTGGGTTTTTAGAAATAACAATTTTTTTTGAGATTGCAGATATTTCCTGAACTAAATGAAAAAATTTGAAATGAAACATTTTCAAGGACTTCATCCGATTCTATGCATTTTTATAGGATTTCTAAGATTATATAATATTTCAATAAATTGAAATATTTATGGACATTATAATTAACCAAGGAATTTTCAATAGATTTGAAGAATTTCAAGGGATTTAAAGGGATATGGTAATATTGTAATTAATTTCGAAGGATTGATTCATGAGAATTGAGAGATTTAGAAGGCTTGCAATTTTTTGAACAAATTTCCAAATGTTCCAGAGTATTTTCGAAGTTTCTGGAGGATTTTGATTATTCTAAGGTATTTTAAGAGGTCCCATAAAATTCCCTAAACAATTGAGAAATCACTTGCAGATCATCTTTTGGAGGTAGATTTTCTCCAAGTGCCGGAAACCTTCGAAGTTCAGTTAAAAGAATCTACTAGATTCTTAAATCACAAGATGCTAGTTAATACAATAAAGTACCAATTGTTACTATGAGGGACTGGTTCGTATCACTTATGAATCTATACTCGGGGTCAGTATAACAAAGCTTCCTTATCTAAATCTGTAAAAATTCCAAGACCGCGAGATACCAGTTTGTGATATAATAAACCATTTCGTACCAGAATGGACCAGTTGGTACCACAAGGATCTAGTTGGTATCATTTAGATATAACCTTTCAGGTTCATTATCTTAAACTAATTAAAAAACAATTCAGCTATAAATTCTCTCTGTTTTTCCTCCCTCTACTGCGGCCAATAGACAAAAATAAGGAGCGTTGATCAGGAATCATTTAGTACCATGATAGAATGGTTGGTACCACAAGGGACCAGTTGATACCACACGGAAAGAGCACAAGAGTCCAGTTGATACCACTTGGATATCATATTTTTGGGTTCAATGTTTCAAGGATTTGTCGTCTTGGGCTCCGAAAGTCTTCGGACTACGATAAACTAGTTGGTACCACGATGTATTAATTGTTACAATGAGGGATCAATTAGTATTACAAGGGACCAGTTATTATCACATTTTAATAGCTGATACGACAAGAGACCAGTTGGAACCATACGGGAAGAGCGGATACCACAAGAGTCCAGTTGGTACCACTTGGATATCATATTTTTGGGTTCAACGTTTCAAGGATTTGTCGCCTTGGGCTCCGGAAGTCTTCGGACTACGATAAACTAGTTGGTACCACGATGTATTAATTGTTACAATGAGGGAACAATTAGTATTACAAGGGACCAGTTACTATCACATTTTAATAGCTGATACGACAAGAGACCAGTTGGAACCATACGGGAAGAGCGGATACCACAAGAGTCCAGTTGGTACCACTTGGATATCATATTTTTGGGTTCAACGTTTCAAGGATTTGTCGCCTTGGGCTCCGGAAGTCTTCGGACTACGATGAACTAGTTGGTACCACGATGTATTAATTGTTACAACAAGGGACCAGTTGGTATTACAAAGGACCAGTTGTCACCAAATGTGAATAGCTGATACTGAAAAAGATCAGTTGATACCACTTGTTTATCATATTTTTGTGTTTGATGTTTCAAGAATTTGCCATTCTAAGCTACTAAAGTCTTTGAACCACAATGAACCAGTTAATACCAGAAAATTCCACTTGTTATCACGAAGAACAAGTTGGTACCACATGGAATCAGCTGATCCCTAAAAGGATTAGTTGATACTACTTAGATATAATATTTTTTAGTTAATTGCTCCAAGGATCTGTCATCCCGATCTGCGGAACTGTTTGAAAAATAATAGACCAGTTGGTACCACAATATTCTATTTGGTATCATAAGAGACGAGTTGGTATCAAAATCATATAATTCTTTGGGGTCAATGTTCCGAACCTATTCGGAAAAAAATCCGGCCATGAATTCTTTCTCTTTGTTTCCTTCCTCCTTCGCGTCCGCAGGAGAACAACGAGACCGAAGCAACAAGGTCAATAGGAGGGAGGGGGAGAGAGTTTGCAAACGAAGAAGTAAATGTGGTAGGAAGGAAGGGCATGCGGGCGAGCCGGGCATAAACTGCCAGACTAACAACCCACACGTACTTACAGTACGGCGAGCGCGAAAGAACCAGGGCCCAGGGGACGGGTAGAGTGGTAGACGGACAGACAGACGGACGCACAGACACTATTAAGGCAGAGCTTAGCGTTGAGCTATCGCGAGAGGAGGCCAAAGCAGGGGCTGTAAATTATAACTCCACCGCGAGGAGTCGAACCCTGAGCCCGAGACTAACCTCAGCCAGACTCGTAAAAATATCCTTCTGCTCAGAGCGGGACTTGACTCAAGACGCCCTGCTCGCTTTCGACCATTATGGTACTGTACCACTACTCGCAAATATCTTACAAGATCACAACCTGTAACTCACGACGAATTACATTTGCTGGAAGAATACGAGTTCAGCAATCTTCTACCAACAATGTCGAAGAATTTGCATCCTGGACCAATTACCAAGACCGCAACAGCTTGAAATTAGCCCGATGTGAATCTGAGTTGCAATCAGTATGCAGCATCTTAATCTTGATCGATATGAACGATTGTTGAATTTCAAACGTCAAAATTATTAGAAATATTTTTTTTAAATCGTTCGTATTAGAAGTTTGGGAATTCTAAGAGTTACGAAATTCCAAATAAAGTGCTTCAAGTTCTACAATTTGAATTACACGTTGTTACCACTTGCAGATCATCTTTCAATGTTAATGTTACAAAGTTTTACCATCCACATCATTTGGAATCTTTGGATCAAGAGAGAACAATTGGTACCACTTAGAGATAATCCTACAAGATCAATTTAACAAAGTTTCTTTATCTGCATCTTCGGAAATCTTCAGACAGAAAAGGACCAGTTGGTACCAAAAGATCCTAGTTGATATACCATGGGACCAGTTCGTATCTCAAGGGACCAGCTGATACCAAAAAAAAACCGTTAATATCACGAGAAACCAGAAAATACCACGAGGAACAAGTGTGTACCGAAATAAACCAGTTGGTACTATGAGGGACCAGTTGTTACCACTTTGTACTTTAAATTGCACTCAATTTCAAAATAAAGTCTTTCGAAATAAATTTAGAACAATAAAAAGTTGAGAAATTCCTGGAATTTGGGAACAACAAAAATGACAAAACTTAACTTGAAACAGGTATTTCTCCTAACGAATAGTTGTATTACCAGACCAGAAAGATTGGATTCTTGGGAGACCGTTGAATTCGAGGAGAAAAGAAGAAATTTGAATTCTCAAGCAAATCGATGATGTTTTATCAAAGAAGTATAATTTTCTACTCAAAGAGACAAATTTTTACAATTTTTTTTTTCACCAAGCAGTTAAATTTTCAATCGAAGGGATGAATTTGGACAAAACAGAATGTCTAACAAAGTGTTCTAATTTTCAACCATCAAGTTAGATTTTCCAAACAAAAAAGAGGAATTTCGGAAAAATGGAACAATTTTCACGCCAGAATAAATATTTTCTACCAAGAAGAATTATTTACCACGAGAAATTTCTATTGTTAACAAAATACATGAATTTTCAACGAGATTGTTGAATATTGACGTCAAAAAGACATTATGCACAAAACGGTTCAATATCTCAACCAAAACTATTGCTTTTAATTAAGAAGATAATTTTTGATCGTTTTATTTTATTTTCCACTTATTCCGAGAAATTTCAAGCGAACGGGACAAATCTTATGCAAAAAACTTAACTTTTTACCTGAAAATAGGAATTTTTTATCAGAAAGTTGATTTACAACCAAAAAGTTGAATTTTCAACAAAAAATGAGTTCCTACAAGTCAAATCAACCTTATACTGAACAGTTGATTCCTCAGCAACAAAAAAAAACGAATTTTCAGCCAATTGAATTCGATGAAAAAAAAATTTTAACCCAAGACGTGGATTTTCTAGAAGATAGTTGAATTTTTAACCAAAAATATAAATTTTCTACCAAGAACAATACAGTTTTACCAACAAAGATAAATTTCTAAAATATGCAATAATTTCCACCAAATTCATGAAATTTTGAAATTGAAGAAACAACATCTGCAAAAAGTTTCAATTTTCAACCCAGAAATATGGTTTTCCATCGCAAATATAAATTTTTGAACCACGTAGTTTTTATTAAACTGAATAATTTTGCAGCAAAAAAGACGATTTTGGGTAAAGAAGATGGATTTTTAACCTCAAAACAAGGATTCTTTCACCAAAATGTTGATTGGTAACTAGGAAATTGGAGTTTCAAATGGAAGGATAAACCTTCAGCAACAAAAAAAAATTGTTTTGACAAAGCAGGTAAACTTTGAACCGAATACTTGATTTTCAACGAGAAAAAAATTAATTTTTCTCTGTTGAATTCAACAAACAAATTTTCTTATATCCAACCGAGTAAATGAGTTTTTCAAGAAAAAGTTAAATTTGAAGCAAAAAGATCAATTTTCAACCAAGGAAAATTATGTTCTTACAAGAAAGACAAGTTTTGAAAAAATTCAGTATTTCCTACCAAAATGATTGAATTTTGGAGCTCAGAAGAAATCATCTGCAAAACATTTTAATTTTCCACTAATTATATTCATTCTGAACGAGAGAAATCATTTTCTATACCAAATTTCATAGAATCATAGTCATTAAATGAAGGTCGCATTATAGAGAAAAAAATAATTCCTAACTACCCTCAAGTCTGCTGTTAAAGCATCGGTTTTCCATCTTTGGTAACATTACAATGTTACAAGTTCCACTCAATCCAGTGTTGAAGATCTGAAAAAATTTCCATAAATTCCTAGACACATTGTTTATAGAATCAGTAAAAAAAGGACCTAGTCCTCAAAGGCTCGGTCCTTGATCTCGCTCGACTAGTCAGAGTTCAGACTTTAGTGTGGCGTAAATCAGAGTGGACCCAGTTGGAATGAGCCAGGCAGCTCCCTGGCTCTTGCCAGTGTGTTCGCTCTAAGTAATAATTTCGAATTAAATGTTCGAGGTAATGTAATAAAGTCGTTCTGGGGATAAATTTAGTGCGGTCCCGACACGTCCTGATGGTGTGGACCGGTATGGGTCAGGCAGGGATGTGGTGGTAGGTGTTGGACACCCAGCGGGGTATACCGGGAGTGGGCGGCTCGTTTCTCGTTGCAGAGTCTAGAGTGGCTGTGTTATAGCACCGTTCTGGTATCTGTATTTGTAGATACCGAAGCCAAGAGAGTCACTCGCGGAGGAGCCGAGCGGAGGCCCCGACACCCACACACTACGACGTAGCAGGCGGCCATAACAATAAATAACTCTATCCTTCCACGTGTTACCGCAGGATTCCTCTTCGCGGTAACCGCACCCTCTACCCCTCCAAAAAGTCGCACTTCGTTGTGCAGCTTAAGTTCGACGTCTGGTTGTAAATAGAAGTTTGGCTGCACTCCGTCATGTGGCTGGAATTCGACTTCTAGCTAAAATTCATCGCCTAGATGCAATTGGGCGACCAGCTGCATTTCGAGTTTTCTTTGAAGTCTTGCTGACCTGGCTTAACATCCCCGTGTGGCTAAAATTTTACGTCAGGCTTTACCCCTCCACGTGGTTTGAATTTTACGTCAGGCTGCAATGCGACGTCAGACTTTATTCTGCCGCGTCGTTGAATTTTCTCACGTGATTTAAGTTCACCGCATTGCTGTAAAACGAAGTCTGAATAAATGCAACGTCTGGTTGCAATACGACGCTTGGCTGCATTTCGAAGTCTGCCTTGAGGTCTGGCTGACCTGGCTCAACAACCCCACGTGGCTAAAATTTTACGTCAGGCTGCAATCCGACGTCAGACTTTATTCTACCGCGTGGTTGGACTTTGTCACGTGATTTAACTTCACCGCGTGGTTGAAATACGACGTCCGACTAAAATGCAACATCTGGTTGCAATACGACGCTTGGCTGCATTTCGAGGTCTGCCTTGAGGTCTGGCTGACGTGGCTCAACATACCCACGTGGATATAATTTTACGTTAGGCTGCAATCCGACGTCAGACTTTATTCCGCCACGTGGTTGGATTTTGTCACGTGATTTAACTTCGTCGCGTGGCTGAAATACGTCTTACTAAAATGCAACGTCTGGTTGTAATTCGACGCTTGGCTACATTACGTAGTCTACCTTGAGGTCTAAATAACCTAGCTTTACTACGTCGCATGTCTGAATTTCGCCACGCAACTAAAATTTGGCACCTGGCTTAACTTCGCCACGAGGCTTTACGTTGCGCGTGGCTGAACTTCACTGCGTCTTCACCCCACCACGTGACTCAAATTTGTCGTTAGACTCCAATTCAACGTTTGACTATAATTTAGCGTCTGGTTGCAATTTGAGGTCTTGCTGCACTTCGCCATATGACTGTGATGGTATGATGGTGGTTCAACTTCATCGCGTGGCTGAAATGCGACGTCTGACTAAAATTCAACGTCTGGTTGCAATTCGACGCTTTGGTTAATTTCGAGGTCTGCCTCAAGGTCTGATTGACCTGGTTAGCCAGACCTGGTTACTTCATCGCGTGGCTCAACTTCCTCGCGTAACTAAAATTTGGCGCCTGGCTTTACTGAACATCACCGTGTCTTTACTCCGCCATGTAGCAAAAATTTGACATTAGGCTGCAATTTCACATCTGTGTATAATTTAACTGCTCGTTACAATTCGAAGTCTAGGTGCATATTGACGTCTGGCTGCACTTCAAGTCTGTTCTGGGATCTGGCTGACCTAAATCTGCTAGCCTTACTTCACCGCGGGGCTGAAATTTTACGTCAGGATGCAATTCAACGTCTGGCTTTACTTCGCCGCGTATAGCTAAAGTTTTCCGTCCAGCTACGACTTACCATAAGCAACCAAAGAAGGAGAAGAAGAAGTCACATAGCTGAACATGTCTATTTAGATGAACTTTGCTGTCTGGCTGAACATTGCTGTATGGCTAAACATCCTATAGCTAGACTTCATCGCATCACTTAACTTCGCCAAATGGTTACATTCGCCACGTGACTGTTCTTCGCCGTGTATCTGCCTACCACAGTACCATTTAACAGTGTCACCACTTCACTTGCAGACAAGCTCCTTCCACTCATCCTACACCTCTAATCGAGTTACCTCCTGTGCCGGGGCTCACGACCGGATGCTTTCATTCGCAATCGCACATCACCCTTTTCTTCGCGTATGTACCTACGATAAAAGCGCGTTTATAACTTGATACGGATAGAAGAGCAAGAGCCAGATCGTTCCGCAACCAGCACAATCTCGAATGATTGCTCTTTCTTGGCATAACAACCACCATGCACTACCGGCGAGAAATGATCCTGACTCCTTCACTGATAGGGACTTCTCCATTTATTTATGTATCAAGAAACAGTGGATTTCTACATACTGCACTCCGTCCTCCGCTACTAATGGCGTTGTCTTATTCACTCCAGATTGCGAGAATAATTTAAGCGCACTATACAACTGTTGCATTATGTGCTATTCGGACGATTTTACAGGAAGCTCAAAAAACTGGAATCCTGATGGGGCGATTGAGTAGCTCTTTCACTTTACTTTCATATTGCTTCAATTTTTTTATGAATAATTACCGATGACATTGAAAACCAATAACTTTGCGAGAACCGAGGTTTGACAATTTAGGGTGGACAAAAAAAGTCTTTTTCGAATTTTTATGCAAAACTCCCGAA
Source organism: Neuroterus valhalla (assembly GCA_011762715.2). Classification (NCBI taxonomy): domain Eukaryota; kingdom Metazoa; phylum Arthropoda; class Insecta; order Hymenoptera; family Cynipidae; genus Neuroterus; species Neuroterus valhalla. Next base: position 2,280 of record WSXT02170542.1, on the reverse strand, counting down.
AATTTGTTCGAATCCACAAAAAAATAAACGCATTTTATTTCCTTGAAAAAAAATAATACTTAGAGGTGGAGCAAGCCCCATGAAGTTTTACACGTATTTCCCATCAGAAAAAAGCCGTTTTTGTATATTTTATTCAGAATTCTCAATATAAGGTGAATCGCGTTCGGAATTCACCATTTATCTTCACAACTAGTCACAGAATGCGAATCAAATATTACTTTTCAAACATCACCCCCATAAGTCTGTTTTATAGGGTCCCAAAAAACCCCAATATAAGTGAAATAATGGTTTTTTCGAGTTTTTGGCGCTAATTATGATTTTTTCGCAGTTCTTTTAAAGCAGATTGTTTTAAATTCATGGAATACTACTTTTTACTGATAATTAGATGTTTATCCAAATTATTTAAACAATTGATTATTGTTCTTAACAACTTTCTCTGAGAAAAGGTTAGAAAGTTAAGGTTTTTCTGAATTTTTCAACTTATTTTCAACGTTTCAGTTAGAGCGAATAATTGCTGAATTAAAGTTCACAAAAATAATTGTTGAAACATTTTTTTATCAATTATAAAAATATTCTTTCAGAATAATGCTACAAAGTTGCAGTTTTTTCTGAAATTTCCAACTTTTTGTCCACTTTTCACTTAAATTAAGTGAATATTTAATTCATTCAGCAAAAATTATTGTTAAAACAAATTTCAAATGTTTATAGCTATCTTGTTATAGAATAATACTACAAACCTGCGTCTTTTCTGAAATTTTAAACCTTTTTGTCCACTTTTCACTTAAATTAAGTAATTATTTAATTTAATTTAGGAAAAATAATTGTTTAAACAAATTGTAAATATTTATATCTATCTTCTCCTAGATGAATACTACATTGTTGCGGTTTCTTCCTGGAATTTCAAACTTTAATCGCTTTTCAATGAGATTAAAGTGATAATTAATTCATGTTAAAAAAATAGTTTTTAAAACAACTTATCATCATTGCTTATAATCATTTCTTTTACCAATGATCAGAGCTTGCAGTTTTTTCTGAATCTTTTAACTTTTTGCCCACTTTTCACTTGAAGCAGTGGCGTAGGAGGCTTTCTTCTCTTAGATTAGTGCTAAAAAGTTGCGGTTTTTTCTAAACTCTTAAGCTTTTTGTCCTCTTTTCACGTAGTCAGGTAATAATTAACGCGAGTTAAAAAAATGCTTATTTCCTCAATTTATTATTGTTTATAATCATTTTCTCTTAGATAAGTGCTAGAAAGTTGTGGTTTTTTCTGAAATGTTTAACTTTGCATTGAATGGAGTTGGAATGAAATTCAATTACATTGGATTGATTTATTTGTTGGTTAAATTAGATAATTTTTTTTATACTAAAACTTTTCTTTTTAAATATCAACCATTATATTTTTGATTAAAAATTTATATTTTCAATTCGAAAATTCATCTCTTTGCTTGAAAGTTGAAATACTTTCTTAAAATTCAATTTTTGAGTTGAGGATCCATAGTTTAAGTGGAAAATTCGAAATTCAAATTCCACTGCATGAATTCAGCTTTTTTGAATTCATTTTTTTGAGTTTGAATTTTTTTTTTAACTTTGGGAAAAGAACAAAAATAATTTACTTAAAACAATACAATACTTCCATCTTCTTCTTATCTCTTCTTTTCCATCATTCTTCCATTTTTTGCTATAACAATACAATACTATTTAAAATATGATTCTCTTTAATGTTCATTTATCATTTGCTCACAACTTAAAAGGTAAAGCAAAGTTGAACATTTCAGGATAAAACCGCAAATTTTTAGCACTAGTCTAAAAGAAGATAGCCATAGACAATATTGATTTGTTTAAACAATTATTTTTGTTATAATTTCAGGAAAATACCACAAGTTTCTATCATTAGGCAAAGGAAATATTATGAGCAAGGATATACAATTGTTCAAACCATTTCTTAACATGAATTAATTATTACTTTATTCTGATTGGAGAGTGATGAAAAGTTAAAAATTTTAGGAAAAAATCGCAATTTTGTAGTATTAATCAAGAACAAGATAGCTATGAACATTTACAATTTGTTCGAACTTTTATTTTCGCTAAATTAAATTGGATAGTTACTTGCTTTAAGTGAAAAGTGGACAAAAAAATGAAGATTTCAGAAAAAACGCAACTTTGTAGCATTATTCTGAAAGAATATTGTTATGATTAATAACAAAATATTCAAACAATTATTATTTTTTTTCCTTTAATTGATTATTACTTCGCTCTTACTGAAAGATTAAAAATAAGCTGAAA
>WSXT02170520.1:11449-22996 GCA_011762715.2 Neuroterus valhalla | reverse complement strand
ACCAGTCTCCTGCAGGAATCTGTTAGAAATTTCTAAATAACTGACCAAACAAGAACTATGGGATATTTCTCAAAAAATGAATCAACCTTCACAGAATAAAATTTTAGGGTAGGTGAATATGAGCTACTCATCCATGAATATTCATGCAGCTTCGGCGACTTGAGATTCTTCTACATTGAAATTTGTCACTTTTCACAACAAATATTAAAAACTTGGTAACATGTACACTACCAAGGGTAATTTTCGTTACAGGTAAATGGTACCCTAAAACGAGTATTTCATCCACACTTTGTTTTTGATGTGCTCCTAAAGAATACTTCCAAAACAATTTTCTAAATATTTGAAGTCCATTAAATCTCTTAGGGGCAAAATGACTGGGACATCAATCTTAACAATCCGTTGTTGAAAAAAGCTTTCATGACTTTTTTAAACTTCATCACAAAAAAACTTTAAAAAATTGAAATTGAAGTCTGTAAAGTCATAACAGAAAAATCTGTCTATCTATATCTTTTTTCTCCGGAGTCTTATCAACACTTGCTTAGTTGAACGTTATTCTTTCATTCTCTTAACATGATCAAACCATCTCAACAAATTTCTTTCACTCTTGTCAAACAATGTTCTTTCTGCATCGCATCCTTTGAGAACCTTCTCATTACTAACTTCGTCCATTAGGACTTCACTGCATATATTCTGCACGAATTGCATGCCAGCCAAATCATAAAGGGAAATGGAAAAAGTTGATGAAGCTCGAATATTTTCCATCGAGATGCTACCCTGAGTTTTCTGCTTTTATTGACATCACGTCTAAGAGAGTTGTACGTGACACGTAATTAAAACTTCATTTTTAATCAAACTATAATTAATAAAGGAAAAGAAAGAAGAATATGGGAAAGAAAATACGAGGTGAACTTTATTTCCTCTCTCCCTGGAAGTGGCTTGGGACGTGGGGAATCTCGAGTGGCAGTCATGAGGGCTTTCTCAATTAGAGTGAAAAGTCTTTAAAACCACACTTGAAAATTCGATTCAATTCCACGAGAAGTGTAAGCTTGGAAAGACCCTGAATACGACCATCTGCTATCCTGTGTAATTTCATCCTGGAGCTGGTCCTTTCTATCAAGGGCAGAAGTTCTGCAGGAATTTAGATACATTTTGAACTGTTGAATAATCTGGGGTGAAAATCTATATATTTGACTCTATTGAGGCGACGCGACGCGACGCGACAAAACACCGTTAAACGTGCACATAATATTACCAAGCAGAAACTAGCAGAGTGCCGACAATTTGCCTCGATTTACCTCCACGGTTCAAAAGCTTGATGAGTTCGCGCCAAACTTTGACAATGTGTGGGAGGGGCCTGTTGTTTACACCACGTGTTCGATTCTCGAAATAGGCACTGTGTGCATACAAGAGGGGGCTATTTTTAACAAGAAGAGGATGAAGCTTTGCAATTCAATCGACTTCTGAACCTCATCTCACTCCAAATGTTTCCAAAATCTAAAAGCGATGGAAAATATTTTCGGTGAAAGAACCAATCAGTCACAACATACAAAATAGGATTCAAATTCAATTGACTTTTAGACCTCTTTTCTCTCAAAATGTTTTGCATTTATGAGAGAGATGGTAGATATTATGGGTGAAAAAACCAATCTGTCACAAAATACGGAATAGGGTTGGAAGCTTTTTAAATTATATAGGTTGTCCTTTTAATATTTTTGATCCTATAATAATTGTTCATCAAAATATATTTTAAAAACATTTATACTTTTCTGGATTCTTTTTCCGCCTGTGATATTACTTATTCCCTTAGTTTGTTTCTTCAAATGATGAACCAAACTGTTAATCTTTCATTAGTGTATTGTTTACTAATTGAAGAAAACACACTAGTAGCAAATTCTTGGAATCTTCAGATCACTTGTGGAATCAACTTTTTATTATTAATCTACTTTCAAATTTCGCTTCCTCATAAAGGAAGGTTTGTCGTCAAAATCAATTAAAAATATTTCCGAAATGATTTTACGGAACGTTTCTTAGTTGATGAAATTTTGTTTAATACCATAATTCAAAGTAGATGTAGGAATATAAGAGACTGCTCGATCTGTAACGAATCGAGTGACCTACATTTTATTGAAATATTAGTAAGTTATGGTCATTTAAAATATTTGAAAATCGATTTTTTGTAACAAAACATTTTTCATTATTATGCTTGATAGAATAAGCAACGTGCTTATTAAATGAATATCTAACAATCAAAAATACAAAGTGAGAATACCAGGGTCAAATTTACAGCTCGTGTATATTAAAATGTTTTGAAATTGAACAATTTCAAATTCAGTGTGCGTGAATACTAGGGTGGTCCAAACAATTTTTTTTTTTAGAATTTTTATGCAAAATGCCCGGAAATTTTAGTGAATCCACAAAAAAAAGGATCTAAGAAAAATAATATTTAGAGGTAGCGCAAGCCCAATGAAGTTTAACACGTATTTTCCATAAGAAAAAAAGACATTTTTGTAAATTTTCTTCCGAATTATGAATATTAGGTGAATCAAGTTCAAAATTCACCATTTCGCTTCACAATTAGTCACAGAATGCGAATAAAATGTTAATTTTCAAATATGACCCACACAAGTCGGGTTTATAGTGTCCCAAAAAACCCCCATGAGTGAAAAATGCGTTTTTCGAGTTTTTGACGCTAATTATGATTTTTTGCGGTTTTTTTCTGTAGAAGATTGTTTCGAATAAGTAGTAAGTAATTATTTTATTTAATTTGGCAAAAATGATTGTTCAATCAAATTGTGAATGTTTAAAGCTCTCTCCTTCTAGATGAATAGTACATTGTTGCGGTTTTTTCCTGAAATTTTCAGCTTTTTATCACTTTTCAATTAGATTAAAGTAATAATTATTCCATGTTAATAATAATTGTTTCAACAAATTATTATTGTTTATGATTTTCTTCTCTTAGATAAGTGCTAAAAAGTTGCGCTTTTTTCTAAAGTCCTAAGCTTTTTGTCCACTTTTAACTAAGTGAGGTAATAATTAATGCGAGTTAATAAACATGCTTATTTAAATAATGTATTATTGTTTATAACCATTTTCTCTTAGATAAGTGCTAGAAAGTTGCGGTTATTTCTAAAATGTTTAACTTTGCACTGAACAGAATTTAAATGAAATTCAATTAGATTGAATTTATTTAATTAATGATTCAATTAGATTATTTTTTATTTGAAATACCTAAAAAAATTTTTTTTTTCGGCCATTATATTTCTGATCAAAATTTTATATTTTTAGGTCGAACATCCAACTCTTGGGTTGAAAGTTGAACTATTTTCCTAAAAATTCAATTTTTGATTTGAGATCCATAATTTTAGTAGGAAATTCGAAATACAAATTTCACTGATGGAATTCAACTTTTTGTTTTTGATTAATCTTTTTTAATACTGGGAAAAGAAAAAAAATAATTTACTAGAAACAATACAATACTATTTAAAATATAATTCTCTCTAATGTTTATTTATTATTTGTTCACAACTAAAAAGGTAGATCATAGTTGAACATTTCAGAAAAATTCACAACTTTTTAGCACTAATGTGAGAGAGAAGATAGCCATAAACAATAATAATCAGTTTAAACAATTATTTTTGTTAAACTAAAATAATTAATAACTCACTCCAAGTGAAAAGTGAGCCAAAATGGTACAAATTTCAAAAAAAAAACCGCAAGTTTCTATGACAAGCAAAAAAAATATTATCAGCATAGATATTGAATTATTTAAACAATTATTTATTTATCATGAATTAATTATTACTTTGATCTAATTGAAAAGTGATAAAAAGTTAAAAATTTCAGGAAAAATCTGGAACTACTTAGTATTAATCTAGAAGCAGATAGCTGTAAACATTTACGATTTGTTTTGATAATTTTTTTTGCTAAATTAAATTGAATAATTACCTACTTTAAGTGAAAAGTGGACAAAAAGTTGGAAATTTCAGAGAAAACCGCATTTCGTAGCATAAATATAAGAGATATTTGTTATGATTAATAAAAAATTGTTTGAAAATTTTTTTTGTAAACTTTAATTGATCATTACCTCTTTTCAACTGAAACGTTAGAAATAAGTTGAAAATACAGAAAAAACCTTGACTTTCTAATCTTTTTCTAAGAGGAAGTTGCTAAAAACAACAATAAATTCTTTAAACAATGTGAATAAACATCTAACTATCAGTATAAAGTAGTATTTTATGTATTTGGAACAATCTGCATTTAAAAAAACCGCAAAAAAATCATAATTGGCGCCAAAATTTCTAAAAACCCATTCTTTCACTTACGGGGGTTTTCGGGACCCTATAAAACAGACTTATGGGGGTGATATTTAAAAAGTAATATTTTATTCGCATTCTGTGACTAATTGTCAAGAGAAATGGTGAATTTCGAACTCGATTCACCAAATATTGAGAATTCTGAATAAAATTTACAAAAACGTCTCTTATTTTTATGGGAAATACGTGTTAAACTTCATGGGGATTACGCCACCTCTAAATGTTATTTTTTTGAAATGCCTTTTTTTTGTGGATTCGAACAAATTTCCATCTAATGCATTTTTGGACCATCCTTGTGAATACTTCAGGATTGTACATTTATTCGAATTCATATTCGGAGACTAATTAAACACTTTTATAAGAAGGTCTAAATCGGATGGTTTTTAAGTATTATATTTTTAACAAGTTTTCAAAATAAAGGGGTAATTTACTTTAAAATGTGACAATTCCGGACTGGAAGCGTTTAGTCGATAATTTTAAATTGGCGTTTCACAATTTTTTTTGTTCTAATTTAGAATATTTCAAAACGCTACAAAAAATGCCTAAAAAATCAGACGATCTGCAAATAGGCAATATATCAAACTCAGAATACTGAAAATTACAATCTTTAATTTAAAATATTTACAATTAGAATCGGCTAATATCAAAAAGCCTTCAATATTGCGCAATTGAACATTCGACGATCCGAGAAAGTTTGGAAGATAAATTTTCAAAATTTTTGTAAATTCAAAAGTTTCAAGTTAAGGATGGTGAAATTTCTACAGATTCAAAATGAGCCTCAAAAAATGATACATTATTGTACAAAAACCTCTACAATTCCTTGTGAAATTAAACTCTAAAATATTATAAAATCAATTTTTCAAATTCTTGTTTCACAATGATTGTATCCATAGCATAACTATCCCGTTGGAAATATATCTTCTAATAGAATAAAATTAATGAAGACAATGCGGAAATTTGTAATTTTTGTGAAAATTGTAAATTATTCGTAAATTTCGGTAAAAGTGTTGGAATGAATAAAGAAATGGTAGGTTCTAAAAAATTGGTTGACTGTTTTCAAAATCGTAGAAATTTACAAAAAATTCGTCTCTAAACTAAAATAATGTTAATATTATCTAGATGCTTCCACTGTATTTTGAATGTAAATTCAATTTTTTTGAATATTACAATTTTCATATTATTCTAATCTATCCTAATTTTTTTCCATTAGAAAAATATATTTTCATTCTTCATAACTGAATTAGTTTTGAGGGCAAGCAGTATTCTATGACGTCCTAAATATCTGAGTATCCTGTGTATTTATTGCCTGGCTATGCTTATTTTTAGCCTGAAGAAGATTTCTCTCTGAAATGTTTGGAAAACGACAGAAAATATATGAGAATTGGGTCCGTTTGAACTATTTTTGTTTGCGCTTTGTTAAAATAGTGATATTTGAACTTCTAACTTAGAATTTTATTGTAAATCAGAATACGGTTTGAGTGCACTAACTCATATCGGGTGAAGCAATGGCATTATAAATAAAAAGTTACTAAAATTGCATTATCTAAACGAACTTCAAATTCAAATTGGCCAGGTAGACGTGCAGTGATATATTCCATGTTGTTTTTCTAAAAATTTCGACGCGATATTTTTTTTAGTCTTAAAAATTAGGAGATGGACAATGAAAACACTGGACAGTCATTAATAAAGCTCTTAGTTTTAAATCGTTCCAAATGATAAAGTATCTCAAATTTAATGACATTCATATGGAGAAGGTTTTGCCGTGAAGAAACGGTAGTTGTGAGCATAATGGTAAATATAGAAGTTATCTAAGATCGCATATTGCACAAAATCATTTTTGCCTTGTCTCTCTTTGCATTCTTTGAAGTACCTGCGTCTTGATTCGAATTTCAGATAGAGTTTGTACAAGGTACATCTAGGACAAAATGAACCACGTATCGAGTAAGTACTGCTTATTTCAGTTTGGCTATATAGTTCAATATTCATATCTATGTATATGAAAGCACTTTGCCTCTGTGAATAGAGTTATGATATCCATTTCAGTTCTGCTTCTGTAACGTTTGTAGGACTCTCTCTTTGAAGTGACACATTACTATTTTAGTAAATGAAGAGTGGCTGGTTCTGAAGTTTTCTCTATCGATGCTATAATCGGTAACGCTTTACATTGTTTACTTGAAAAAAGACATATTTCGAGGAAAATATTTCATACATTTTATTGAAAACCTGTTCATTGATTCAATAAAAGAACACCAAGAGAGTTTATTTTTTTTTTAATTTCGAAATGAAAAATATCAAAGGGTATTTTCTTCCTAACGTGGACAGAGCTCTCATTTCTCGCAACGAAGCGCGGGAATTTGGAGAATCTCATGAATGTTTACGCCATATTGTGCGAAATATGAAGAACAGTTATTTGGTATTCTCTCGTAAAACAGAGATAATGTGCGGCAAAGGATGATCAACATTCTGATTAAATTACACTGATGTGATTAATCCAGTATATTTGGATTTTATTATTGCAATTCATTGGGTAAGAAAAATTTTTTTTGACATCTTTAGGGTACCACATAGCAGGCTTAAATCCAAGTTTTTGTCCATCAACCCTTTGTAGGTTGTCCGCCATCTTGAATTTAGGGGTGATTTCTTATATCGCGTATAACAGTCGTATTTCTGCTTTAATCAAGAAAACAGTTCATACCATTTTTCATGAGAATAATAAGTTTTACAAATTATTATATTTAAAGTTTTTTTCGTGTTTCGCCTATTTGTTACTTAACAATAGGTTAAAGAAATAAAAAAAGGGTTGGCAATTTTTCTAGATCGAATATCTTTTTTGGTTTCAGTGCTATCGCAAAACTTTTGAGACAAAAAATGTGGCTTACACGACCCCCTACAATTTTTTTGTTTTTTATTTTTATCAATTAGATACAATTTTGACTATTTTTTTTTGTGCATGAAATACATTGCAATTATTTTTTATTTGTTATTTTTATTTGAATTTTTCTTGTTTTAAAACTTAACTGTGATCATTTTTTATTGGCATATCAATTATTTACTATTGTTTAATATAATTTTATACGACTATTCATATAGTTTCTCTTGTTTGTAGGAAGAATAAATGAAAAATTCTCATGAATGAAGAACGAGAAAATTGAAAAAAGCATAAACATAAAAACTCACGTGAAATGAAACTTTTGAGTCGAGAAATGTTTGGTTTTTTTTCTGGGTAATGTAATAAAATTTAAAAATTTATTGCGGTATAAATTTTTTGCTTCAGAAGTTATCCTTGCTGATGGACTGAACAAAAACTTTGATGATACAACCATTTCCATTGGAAATAAAAATGTTAAAAAAAGAACAAATCAAAATAACTACGGAAAATGCGCTCTGATTTCAAAAATCGTAGTTTCCAACTAACGAATTTCGGCTAATATAGGTTTGTACTAAATGCTGTTATTTTCACTCACTTCGAACGTTGTATCAAAAAGTTAGTTAAATAAACAATATAAAATAATTATTTCATTTTTTCAAAATTCGTACTTTGTAAACTAAGATTTTTTGAAATCAAAATGCAATTGGTGCAGTTTTTTCATGCTTCATTTTCTCGAAATTCTACGAGTATCATTTTACCACAAAAATATTTAGGTCATAGAAGTTTTTTTTCTAGTTTATCAATAAATATTCACTTTCGATAAAAAAAAATTTACAGGGCTCAATAAATTTTCGAATTTCTTTCCCTCACAGTGAAAAAAAACCCCAAAACTTTAGTACTCAAAAGTTTCCAAATCGCGTGCCTTATTTTATAAGTTTTCTTGAGGAAAATTTTGTGTTTAAGTGCTAATGTATTATTTTCAAATCGTTCAAAATGTGTAATTAAATTCTGAATTTTACAAAATATGTTTCTGCGTCTTGAACATTATCAACAGCATATCTAAAGCAGCGTGAAATTGTTGTACAAGTATAACTGAAAGTTCAGCAACACATAATTTGTTGGAAGAAATTTAGATAAATTGAAACAAAAACTTTCGTAAGTGAACCAATTTTAGTGAAAATATAGAATTTGAAAACAATGAATTATAAAAATGACTGACAGAATTGCACGTGGATTTCAGAAAGTCAAAGTTTTCAAAAATTATTTTTGGTGAATGAAGATTAAGACAAAATGCTTTTTATTCACCTATCTTGTTATTTTAAAAAATTGAGGACAAAATACTGATGCAACGTTAAAATTATTAGTCATGTTTACAGTACAGTGAGGTGTTGAAGAAATATAACGATTTTTTGTAAATTTGTGAAACAAAAAAAAAACTGAAACTGATCAAGAACACTCAGATTTCATTACAGATTGCATATTCATAAATTAAAGATTGTGAGGTTCGTAACATGAATCTCACAATTCAAGTAATTAAGTTTTGTTATTGAATTCCATTCAAAATTTTCTCATTCCCCATTTTTCAGAATTTTTCATTTGTTCTTCCAACAAAAAAGAGAAACCATATGAATAATCGTATAAAATTATGTTGAACGATAGTAAATAATTGAAATGCCAATAAAAAATAATCAAAATTAAGTTTGAAAACAAGAAAACTTCAAAATAAATATAACAAGTAAAAGATAATTGAAATATAATTCACGCAAACAAAAAAATAGTCAAAATTATATCTAGTTTATAAAAATGAAGAAGAAAGAGAAAAAATGTTGAGCTCCGTTCCATCAACGAAACTTGGAATAATTTCAAACGGCACAGCGCACTATGTAGCGGAATCGAGAATGGCTGCGCAAAATGAAAAACATATTTCGAAATTCGGGGATGTCGGATATACAGGGGTTTCCGAGGTCGCTGAATTCGATTCCGTTGTCGAAATTTCAGAAAACAAAATGGCGGACGAGTTATAGTCAAAAATTTCCGAAAAATTGGTTTCATTTTTGTAACTATGAATCAATGTAACTGATAGAATGTATATAAGGGGTTTCAAGGTCACTGGATTCAAATCTAAAGACACATTTTCAAAAAACAAAATGGCGGATGAGCTACTGACAAAACGTTTAAAAAAATCGGCCTCATGTTTGCAATTTCGTTTCAATCTACTTGATAGACAATATACAAGGGGTTTCAAGGTCGCTGGATTCGAATCTGAAGACAGAATTTCAAAAAACAAACTGGCGGATGAGTTATAGTCAAAAATTTTCGGAGAATAGGTTTAATTTTTGCAACTATGAATCAATGTAACTGATAGAATGTATATAAGGAGTTTCAAGGTCACTGGATTCGAATCTGAAGACATAATTTCGAAAAACAAAATGGCGGATGAGCTACTGACAAAAAGTTTTCAAAAATTGTCCTAATATGTTTGCAATTTTATTTCAATTTACTTGAGAGAAGATAGTTATTGAGGTCGCTGAATTCGATTACAAAGTCGGAGTTTCGAAAAACAACATGGCGGATAAGTCATAGTCAAAAATTTTCGAAAAATTGGTTCAATTTTTGCAATTATGAATCAATTTAGTTGATAGAATATATGTAAGGGTTCACAAGGTCGCTGGATTCGAATCCAAAGACACAACTTTGAGAAACAAGATGGCGGATATTCCACGGGAAAAAATGTTAATGTAAATCGGACTTTATTTTTTGGATTATTGACGTCAGATTTCATAGAATTTCTAATCATTACAAACGTACAACTATTAATAATAGCAGCTGTCGCGAGTTTTTTTTTCGCTAAGAAATTAATTTCGATTCTCATTTTACCCTAAAAGGGATTTGACCTAATGGTATAATGATAATAATAGAAATAATTATAATAATATGTGAGTGCTTTTGGTAAGACACTCTAAAAATCCAAAAACCAGATTATTACATTATTATAATCATGCATAGTTCTTATCTCAAAAATGATTTGTCAGTTATCAAAAACTTTTTTAGTCTTATCTGGCTAAATAAGGTCGAAAAGTTGAAAAAAAAAACATTTTTGCGCTGAATATGTCTAAATAATGTTGAGAATATGTGATTGGTAAGACTGATAGATTATTGAAAAAGCAATGTGGAATGTCTGAGATTTGTAGAAAAAATAAGAGAGATTAACATGGGCCGACATTTGCATGAAAAATATGTCAAAAATGTATCTGTTTAGTGTCGATATAGCACGAACAATACTTCAAATCTTAAGACAATTTGAAATACTAAAATCTATGAAATTCCGAGTCTTTTATATTCTTAAACAAAAATCATTCAACTATAAAAGACTATGTTGAGGTAGTCTTTGCATAAGTTTGCGATTGAACAACTTTTATTGCTTGAAAATCACGATTTTTTTTTACCTTGTATAAAACTAGAAAGTGGATCACAGTGGACGTGAGAATTTTTTTCGTAGTTTGTAACAACTTAAACTATCAGTAAATGCACTTTATTGCATTGGATCTCACGAGGCATTTTACTTATGCTATTTTTTATCGATTTTCGCGCCAAAATGATGTTTAAACATATTGGTTATTGCTAATTTAACAATTGAGTTCTTTGTTATTCCAATAAACTGTATTATTGTACGTATTTTGAGTAAAAGAAGCCATATTTTAGAATCAAAATCGGTTAATCGTGCTTATTTTCACGGCACTTCAAAGTTATCGTTGTGCTCTCTCAGTTTCGCGAACAGCGTCAACTCTGCGGCGCATGGCACAACACAACACAACATAAACACAAGCCTCTATTTGACCTACCTTAAGATACATTTTGACTCTTAAAGCATCAGACTAGAAAACTTTATAAATTGAAAGTCAATGTCCCAAAATTTTTTTTGGGGCATTTGCGCAGCTGTTCTCGACTCTGCTACACAGTGCAGCGCTCGTAATCCAGCACTACCAACTACCCAGTGTCGGTGCGTGCAACTTTCAGACGCTACGGTGAGTAAGCAATTACTCTTATAAAAAAAGTTTGCATTAAAAATTGTAGAGGATCGTGTGAATTAAAACTTTTGTACTAAAAGTTTTGCTATAGCACTAAAATCAAACGAGATATTCGATCTAAAAAAATTTTCAACCCTCTTTTTATTTTTATAATCAATTTTCAAACAACAAATAAGTAAAATACGAGAAAACATTAAATATACTAATTTGTAGAACCCACTTTTTTCATGAAAAATGGTATCAACTGTTTTCTTGATTAAATTAAAAATACGACTGTTATACGCGGTACAAGAAATCACCTCTTAATCCAAATGGCGGACAACTTGTAAAGGGTTGA
>WSXT02170520.1:0-11349 GCA_011762715.2 Neuroterus valhalla | reverse complement strand
ATTAAAAATACGACTGTTATACGCGGTACAAGAAATCACCTCTTAATCCAAATGGCGGACAACTTGTAAAGGGTTGAAAAAAAATTTTTTTACCTAATGAATTGTAATAATACATAACGGAATCCGACTGGACTAGCTGCTAAGATGATGCAAATCAGATTTTGAGGGAAAGATAATTTCGTCATTATTGCTTATTCTCACAGATTTTTTTTTATTTTCCAACGAAATTTGTTTCTCTAACAAAAATTTTCTCTCAAGCTTTTGTTTACTGCATATTGAAATGATTAACGAAAGAATTACTTTCCAATAACGGACTTTTTTCACTTCCTTAGACTGGTTTTTTTAATGAAGAATAAAGCATAAAGCTCCTTCGGATGCGCTTTTAACACATAAAGTTGTTCATCTCGTATAATTAATCATCCAGAATATTTCAAACAGCGGCTGTAGGAAAATAGTAAGTCAGTAAATTAAGCTTCTCATTCGCATCTTATAACTTAAAGCTAGAAATACAGTTTCACCTTTTGTTTCTCAGAAAACAGCTTTTCCTCTGATTCCTAAAGCAACATAGGTTTCACAAAATAACACCCATTTAGGAAAAAGCGCAAACTTTCTTGGAGACTCGTTCTCGACGGGGCTTGCCATCAGAACGAACAGCTGCTTATTGCTATCTGAGTCGGAAACTTTCACCTCGATATAATAATGAATAAGAGAAAATAAAACCGAAAACAAATACTGAATATCGCGCCAAATATAATTAGGAATTGTGTTCTCTCTTCCGGAGATAAATGTACAGATTAATCAACAGAATTCCGCTTAACCGATTATGAATCTTAACGCATTTAGCATGAAATTTGTATTGGAATATTTTAATTAAATTTTTTGAATTTAAATTTGAGAATCCAATTGTCGATCTAGATTTATTTGAAATAACTTGAGAGGATTGCTTTTGAGAAAGTTTCAAGTTTCAGATTGGTTAAATCGATTTAAGGATGGAAACACATAAGACTACTGAAAATCCGCTGTAGAGTAGTTTCGGTAAAACTTTACCAATTTAGGTTTATCAAGTTACTGCGCTAGTGGAACAGAGCCCGTATAGTCAGACGTAGTATGTCTCATATAGGATTAAATTACCTCTTGAAATTTCAATCCTTTCAACGAAATTTTTTCGCTTTAATCAGATAGCTCTTTCCTGAACTACTCTTCGAACATCATTAGATAGGTTAATTCGAATCTATAATTGTAAAGTTAATTGTCTTTATTCTGCCTTACTCCTGTTTATGCCTCCGTTTGAGCGGTAAACTGGAGATTTAAAAAATTTTGTTCAAATTGCCACAAGAGCATACATTTTTTTGAATAACGCCCACATGAAATATTTGCCGTAAGAACAAAGACCTTTTTTTATTTTTTCTACTTTTTGACACCTTTTTCGTTTTGGGTATCCTTCTCCTGCGAAATAGTCGAGATAGAAACATTCGTGTCGTTATTATTCTTCTAATATTGTAATAGAGAGCGAAGATGTTGCTATCCGATCAATGAAGTAGAAAATCTGCCCGCTGCGCGGGCACATTCTTAGTACGCGCCCAGTGCGCGCGTCTTTCGGATCTCGCGCTTCGCGCTCGATAATAGATGTACCTCGCGCTACGCGTTCGGTCTTTGTACTTCCCTACAGTATTGTGTATAGAAATTTTGAAACTAAAAAGTAGAATGTCGGCTTCTGTATTAAATGATCTTGAATTCTCTCTTGTTGAAGCTTCTCCGGCTTTCACGAATACATTCTCATCATGTGTCTCGTGCTGCGCACTCGATCAAAATCTGTCTGCAACGCGAACTTTTCTATATTACCTCTAACTCTAATGCATCAAATGTATATAATATTAATTTATATACCTCTCACCTTGTTTTGTTTACAAAAAAAAATTTTGTTAGTCTATTTATAATGTTAATATAATTACAATTAAAACAAAAACCACGCATCCCATAAAAAAGAAAAGTTTTTCTTCTCAAACTTTTCTTTGTATCTCGATAAGTTTTGCTATAAACTTGACTTTTATTTGCAACGTGGTTTTTTTGGATTAATACCAAAACTATGCATCTCATGAAAAAAAAATTCAACAAAATTCGTAGATGTTCTTTTCAAAGAACAATTTTGTTCTTAAACTGGAATTTTTTATTCTTAGACTATTTTTGCAGAAAAAACAAAAACTACATGCCCTATCGAAAAATGATTGAGAACAAACTTGTGCAAATGTTTTAGACAAACAATTTTAGTACTTTTACTTTTTTCCGTATCTCCCATAAACTGCTCAGAAAATGGAAATTTTGATTTTTTCCCATTATTTTTTGTGTGATAGAAATGGGAATTTACGATTTTTCGGGAAAATTCAAAAAGTTGTATTCACGATCTTGTAGGGCTCTCAAGAAGAAACGTTTTTTCTCTCTGACTTTCTTTCCAATCTTGCGTTATTTGGCCAGGAATTCTCTTTTCCTTTTTAATTTTTGAATTTCGAAAATACCACAGCTCTGACAATTTTGTTTCTATCGAAAAAAATGATTAGGATAAATTGTTTAACTTTTTACGTGCCACAAGAAATTGTACTCACAATTTTTCAGTCTCGGAAAAAAAGTCAAAAAGAATTTTGAAAATGCTCACCCTCTTTTATATGATCAAAAATAGCTGGTTAACAAACTCGACTTGTCTTTTCGATTCCTCAAAATGGGTGCCTAAGCACGTTCGAATATGATCATTCTTTCGAAAGTTATCGAGATCACAGGTTATTTTTCATTATTTTTTGTTCCTTCAGAATTGGAATTTTCGATTTTTTGAGAAAATTCAAAAAGTTGTATTCACCATCTTGTAGGGCTCCCAAAAAGAAACATTTTTTCTCCCTGACTTTCTTTTCAATCTTGCGTTGCACAGTGGTTGAAAATCCCGAAAAGCTGGTCAAAAGTCGAAAATATCGTCCGATTTGTCTTAAACTTGGCATACTGGAGTATTTGAGGTCGCTGATTAAGAATTGGATGTTGAGTTAATTGAAAACAAAATGGTGGACAAATATTGAGAAATTCCATCCGATTTACCCTAAAAAGAGTATAAGGGGGTTTGGAAGGTCATTGATTTACAACTTTATATACAATTTTTCGAAAAATAAAATGGCGGAATAAAAATGGCAGACGACTACTGGAAAATTACATCTGTTTCACTCAAAAAATTGTACACAGGGGTTTTCGAGGTCGCTGATTGAGAATTTGATATCAAGTTCGTCTATTTAGTCAAAAACCATCAAGCGTAGGGTAAAAACATGTTGAACATGGAATATGTATTTTCAAAAGATCTACAATTTTTATTTGAAGCTTTTTTATCAATTTCCACTATTCACTGAGATATCCGTGAAGAAACATGATTTTCATGGGTTTTTCTTGGTTTCCACCATAAAAATCAAATTTGCGGGCATTTTCACTATCATATTCGTGATCAGCGCGTTGAAATACATAAGTATACGAAGGTTCGGATTCATCGGAGGTTGGCGCTTTTTGGAACTTTATCCCTTTACATTTTTTGTCTTCAAATTATTTACGGAACTTTTTTCAATAATATAGAACGTTGCAATAAGTGGCAGTTGGGCTTTTAACATAATTTACTTGAAAGTCATGTCGGTATGGGGAAAAAATTCTGAAGCGGGGTTTTGCGGGTTTTTTTTATAACGTTTTTGAATGCATGATTGTAATTATAAACATTGAATTCTTCTCTGTTAGATTGACGACATATCAAAGTGAAACGATATGACTTCGTGTTTCCTGTAAACAACAGAAAATTATACTTACTTTCAAGAGAAGATTCCATTTTGTATAATTAAAATCCGATAATCCATTAAAAAGTGATGCAATTTCGAAGCGAACGACTTTTTTCACCGGTACGAACGCTTCACGAGTCACTTCCGACGGTCAATTTTGAAATTATAACTTGGAGCAAGTAAGAACGTTTGCTCAACTATAGCTATGGAAAACGATGCGGAAAATATCACTCAAGTATTACCAATCAACGAAAATAGGTTAGGAGGAAATTTTTTTTCCGACTTTTGGCCAGCTTTTCTTCATTTTCAACCACTGTGCGTGGTTTGGATGAACATTCTCATTTTCTTTTATATTATTAATTTCAAAAATACCATAAATCTGATAATGTTGTTAAAATTGTTAACGAACTCGACTTGTCTTTTTGGTCCCTCAAAATGGATGCCAAAGCACGATCGAATATGATCATTCTTTCGAAATGCATCGACTTCACAGATTATTTCTAATTATTTTTTGTGCGATCGAAATTGGAATTTTCGATTCTTTGAGAAAATTCATAAAGTTGTATTCACGATCTTGTAGGGTTCCTAAAAAGAGAAATTTTTTCTCCCTGACTTTCCTCTCAATCTTGCGTTATTTGGCTAGAAATTCTGATTTTCTTTTATATTTTCGAATTTCGGAAATACCATAACTCTGACAATTTGGTTTTTATCGAAAAAAATTATTAGGATAAATTGTTTCAATTTTTACGTGCTACAAGAAATTGTAAGACAATACCTTCTCATTATGATGAGAATGTAAAAATATCAGAAGAGAATAATTAAAAATAACAATTTGACAATCATCAATATATTCAAGATATAATTCTTCTACTGTTGCATAACATTGAACCTATCATCCCTGCGCCGGTTACTGGTACTACTGACGTTTCTATTTTTCAGGAAATTGTGCATTGGTATTAGAAATTCATAGTTAAGATATGTATGATATGCGTGATGTTGGATTACATTTTATTGATTTATGTTAATATGATTAACAATTTTTTAGGTTAATGTAATTTCTACCGAAACCATGGGGTTTGTAAGATATAATTTAGTAGGTGTTAATACTTGATATTTCGGGATTGTGATGGTGTAGAGAATATGACGTGAAATCCAAATGGTTGGATACCCAGTGCTCTTCATTCATATGTACAATAGAATTTGAATTCCATGTCTCCATTATATTCGCCTGTTTCACGTGTTCGCAAATCCGTAAAGTGAAACACACCGTGCATTAGTCGGTGCACTGGAAAAATGTCTTTCTTCTTCGGCAAATAACAAAAGAAGAACAGAAAATTTATTAGAGAAAGTGTTTCAAATATATTTCTTCAGAAACTATCTTATGCTCATGCATTTAAATAGCATCGTTATACAATATACCAGGATAAACTATCCTATATTGCGTGACATATTTTACATCTTATTCAAGACGACCTGTGACATTTTTAGACATTGGGAAGCAAAATACCCAGAGGAGAAGCATTTCATTCTAAAAATAATAATTTAATCTCATTTATATGAAAGGAAAGGCAAAGTGCTCTTTAAAAATTGCAGAACTGGGAAAGAGGAGCTCGCTTCCTTCAATTTATTCTGACGTCTTTTTATTAATCTGGTATCTCCTCAGTGACGTGATAAGAATATAGCTCAGTACGTGAAATGTAAAAGAATGTCTCTCAGAGTTCTCGATATGGAAAGATTCACGGAAATTTTTTTAATTCATGGGAACTCTAATGCAAGGACGAAAAATATATGGGATCTCGAAAACTCATCACGAGATATTGCAATTTTCAATACACCATGACAAATTGTTTTTGTGCAAACAGGTTCTTACTCGATATATTCTAAACATTAAGTGAGAAGTTACACCCTCTTAGAATCTAAAAAAGCCTAAAGCTTTTTTAGTTAATCATAGTTAACACGAAACTTGAAGACCTTTTTAAGATGAACAATTATTCTATTTATTATTTCTTTGTGTCTTTTATTGTTTGTCTGAAAAATATTACTTTTCTATTTTTGTAAGTACGTTATTGTAAATAAAACGAAAACTATTCGTCTTATCGACAACTAGTCAACAATAAATTTGTAGATTTTATTGAGGGTAACATATTTTGTATCTTTCATTTTTTTCATTTTCCATATAATTTTGCTGAAAAATAAAATTTTTCATTTTTGGTAACATTTTTTACGATTTAAACGGAAACCATGCATATTATGAAAAATGTGGTCTTGAGACAATTTTTAGATCTTTTAAAAATAAATAATTTCGATTGTTATCATTTTTTTGCACCTTGCGCAGTTTGAGAGTACGTGTGAATTTTTTATTTTTTAAGAGTTATTTCGATGGATAAAATCAGATTGGTCAAGAATGGCTAGTTAACGAACTTGTTCTAAAAAAGTGTGCAACGCACAATCCAATATGATAATTCTTTCGGAAGTTATCGAGTCTGCAGATTACAGACTACAGACGGACAGACAGACGAACATACACTTTCGTAAAAATCGTTTTTCTGACTCAAGGGGTTCAAAACGTGGATATTTCATTAAATCCGCGAAAGTAATTTCTCGCTTGAGACGAATACCTTCTCATTCAGAATGAGAATTTAAAAATTTTTTATTATTCAGAATAATCCGTATTAAAACTATTCGGAGGGTTTATAAAAAGACTAATTTGTCACATGAATTTTTCGAAGATAATTGCAAGAAACAAATATCAGATAATCAGTAAGTAGAATAGTCAATTTATTTGTTGAAATTAAAAGTGTTTCGGTATCATGGAAAATGAACTTGATTTTCGAAGCAAAATTTTAGCTTCTTTTAACTGATATTTTCAATGTAATAAATATAAAGTTTAATGTCAATTCAAGCTGTTATTCTTATGTCTGTAATCAATAATAAGAATAATCATTAATTTTTTATACTCATCCTTTTTGGCTAAAGATCGAACTTACTATCTTGTGGAAAAATTGTCCTCTTTGATTCAAAATTCATTATATTATGGTGGAAAGCCCAACTTCTTTGTTGGAACATTAAGTTTCTGTTATAAGCCAAATGTCTTCTTCAAACTCATATTTTCGGGCTGAACATTGGACTGTCTTGTAGCAAATTTGTCTTATTGGCTTGAATGGTGAACATTTTCGTTGAAATTTCTTTTCTTTTTGGATGGAAAATCTGTCTTGATTGAAAATTCATGTTCAATAGTTTAGAATTTAACAACCATGTTGTAAATTCATTTTTGTTGCAAATTCATATTTCCTTAACGGGAAAAATTCTCTTTGGTTGAATATAATTTTTTTTGCTTGACTAAAAAATCTTTTTTTGTAGAAAATTGAATTATGTTGGTGGAGAACTGAACTATTTGAATGAAATAGATATTTTTTGTTAAAAAATCTTACTCAATTTCGGGAATAAAAGACGTCTTTTTGGACTGAAAATTAAACAACTTAGTTGAAATTTTGTTTATTATTGCATGAATAATCTTTCTTCATTGAAAATTCATGTTTTTTGGTGGAAATTTAACTTTAACAGTTTGAGATTGAACCATTTCTTTATTTATTGTTATTTTTATTTATTTCGAATCGAATTTTATTTTAAATAAAAGAGATGTACTTTTTCCCTTCTTCATTATTGTAAAGAGTTTCCAAACAGAATTATTTCAATAAACTAAACAATAAACAGAAATTCATCTATTTTCATGTAATTACAAAATTTGTGTCGTTTTCATTTCTTCGGACAAATATGCAAAATACCAAGAAAAGATCAAATTTTTAACTGTTATTCAGTATGCAAAAAAACAATAATAGGAGAGAAAAAGGAAATTATCTCTATTTTCTCCATAGGCATGAGATTTATAACTGAAAATGTAAATTTTGTTCACAAAATAATTTTCACTCTACCCTTAAACTGTGTTTTAGTAAAAAAAAAAACATGTACCAAGTTTTATGCCTTCTTAAAAATTTGTGATATTCAAAAATATTTGCAAACTATTTTCTCGCGAAATATTGATCTAATCGAATTTTTGAAAAGTGTACTTTGATCAGGTGACAAAATTGCACATTTTGAGCCATGAAACAACTTTATAGCTTCATTCCTTCCCACGATGATATGTTAGTGAAAAACAGCCTAAAAATAGTAAATTATTTCAAATTTCGAAAATTCAGAAAATTGCATTGCTTTCAGGACACCTAAAGGCCATGTTAAACGTGGGTCACGTGACCTAAATTATCGATTTTTTTTTAAACAAATTACATCCGCTCCGAAATAGATATCGAGTTGAATTTTTGGGGAAAGCCTCAGAAAACAATAAACTTCGTTTGTATACAACATTTGGTTTCAAATTAAAGAAAAAATTCGCAAAAAATTTTTTTTTTCAATTTTGAAAAAAATGTTGTATACAAACGTAGTTTATGGTTTTCTAAGGCTTTTCTCAAAATATCAACTCGATATCTCAAAAAAAAAGATGTCCGTAAAGTAGGAATCCGGTAAGTTTAACATGGCCTTAAGGAATGTCTAAATTTTTTCAGATTTTTGGTGAGGTGCAGCTAGCTTGAGGCAGCCTTCAAAGTCGAGGCTCAAAAATTGTCCTCAAAACCTTGTTTTTCAGCACGTTTTACACTACAGATATTGTTAAAAATGATTTAGAATACCAATTCATGTATCGTTCAATTTGGTAGACTTTGAGCTTTCATGAGTGAATACAAAAAGCAGACCTCTGTGAATCTCAAAAGATGTGCGTTCTCGTTTCAAAAGAATTCCAATCAGTGAGAACTCTCCGCGAACCCATCAATTAAAATGTTTCTCGGGGTGAGAGAAGGGTGGATGGGGTGAAATAATAATTTAGACCACTGGAATAACTCATGAGCGTTTCACCCGGGATATTCAAGTCCCATAAAAAAACTTAAATTATCCTTTGACATGTGTAAAAATTCCTCCTCAGCTGGTTTTTACCGAGAGAGTATTTTCTACTGATGAGGATTGTAGAATCAGTTTTCAATGTTACCACGGAATTATAAGTGTCAGCTCTATTTTTCAATGATATTCACAGAAATATCAGTGTCAGCTGTGTTTCTCAACGATATCCAATTTCCTGAATATTATATATGGAAAAATAGTGTAGCGCGACCATTCCTTCCGGAGATTTAATATCTCACTCAATATAGACGCACCCCTAGCCTCTTTATATCCAAATTGTACCTCTCATTTGCTTCACAATATAGCGGCTGTGACTCTATTTACCTTAAAGCATATTGATCGAAAGGAATGGGATTGGTGAAATTTATGAGAATTGAAACTATCATTTTTCAGAAATTCAGGAGAGAAATGGAACTGAGATGTTTTCTCGAATAAGTTGAACAAATTGTATACTGTAGGATTAATGAATTTTATTTCATTTGTAAAAATGAATAAAGCCTTTTTAAATTGACGGTTTTAGATTGAAGTTCAAATTAAAATAATTCAACAATTGCTGGACAATTCAATTTTGTAATCTCTCAATTGTCGAGTTTCAAATTAGAATCTGAGACCGATTTCACTTCAGATTGTTCGCAATTTGATAATTTTGAACTGAAATTGTTGCAGATGAATAAATCTGGATGAAAATATTTGAAATGTTATAGTACACTGCCTTGAAAGGCAAAAAACTTTTAATTGTGACGCAAAAAATTTTAGAGTTTCAATTTTTAACCGTCCGAAGTTTTGTAAGATTTTTAATATGAAACGCTCAATATTACGGCGTGTTTTCCAGATGGAAATATTTAGAATTAAATGCTTTGGGACAGGGACTTTGAATAAATAAAATAAAACTCGATACCTTTGAAATTCATGATCTGCAGGAGATTTGAAACATCTAAAAAGTCATGGAAATTAGGATCTATTTTCTGGGGCATACAATTTCCAAAACTAAAATAATTGAATTTCACAATTTTGGAAAATTTGATCCATTTCTCTCCACGAATAGTCACAGAATGCGAATAAAATATCACTTTTCAAATATCACCCCCATAAGTCTGTTTCATAGGGTCCCAAAGAACCCCCATGGGTGAAAAAATGGGTTTTTCAAGTTTTTTACGTCACACTGATAATTAGATGTCTATTTTAATTTTTGAAACCATTTATTATTGTTTTTTGCAACTTTCTCTTAGAAAAGGGTTAGACAGTCAAGGTTTTTTCTGAATTTTTCAACTTATTTTCAACGTTTCAGTTAGAGCAAGGTAATAATTAATTAGAGTTAACAAAAATAATGTTTCAAACAATTTATTAATTATTATAACAATATCCTTTTAGAATAATGCTACAAAGTTGCGGTTTTTCCTGAAATTTTCAACTTTTTGTCCTTTTTCACTCGAATTAAGTAATCATTTAAATTGATTTAGCAAAAATAATTGTTTAAAAAAATCGTAAATGTTTATAGCTATCTTGTTCTAGATTAATACTACATAGTTGCGGTTTTTTCCTGAAACTTTTAACTTTCGATCACTTTTCGATTAGACTAAAGTAATGATTATTTCATGTCGCTCTGCGCGCGCGGCTCGCAAGTTTGAGCGCGCCTGAGGCGCGCGTCGTTTGAATCTCGGGCTTCGCGCTCGATAATGTGATTACCTCGCGCTACGCGCTCGGTTTTTTTTCACCTCGCGCTTCGCGCTCGGCTTCATACGTGTTTGATTCAGTTTACAGTGTAATACATACACAGAATTACAAATATTGCAAAACTCCTGAAAACCTCCACTTCTATGAAGATTATTGAATTTTTTTTAAATTTTTGATAAAATTTTTTTAATATTAGGTTTACTTAAGGCTTTACTTGCCTTAAGGAACACATTCTCATTACAATACTTGCCATTTATACTTACATCTCGCATAATTTGGCTAGCAAATTGAATTTTTCATTGTTTAAAAGCGTTGTCACGATCAAAAAAATATATCTACATGCCGCATTGGGAAAAATTTCATGAAAAACTTGTAAAACTTTTTAAGATGAACAATTTTTCCATGAATGATCTCTTCCTGTTTCTTATGGTTTGGCTTGAAGATGGAATTTTTTATTTTGTAAGCGTGTTATCACGATGAAAACGAAAACGATTTGTCCTATCGAAAAATAGTCAACAATGAAATTGTAGACTGTTTAAGGTAAACAATTTTTGTTTCATTTATTTTTTCCATATCTCACATAGTTTTGCTCAAAAGAGGAACTTTTCATTTTTGGTAACATTTTTCTCGATTTAAACAAAAACTATGCATCTTATGAAAAAATGATATGTATAAAATTTATAGGTCTTCTTGAAATAAATAATTTTTTATTGTAACATTTTTCCGCACCTCGTATAGTTTGAACGGAAGCATGCATTTTTTATTTTTCAAAAAGCGATTTTGATGGATAAAACCAGAACCATTGGTCAAAAATGAATGGTTAACAAACTTGTCCTTTCTATCGCAGCCTTAAAAAATTGTGCCAAAGCACAATCCAATATGATCATTTTTTCGAAAGTTATCGAGTTCACTGTTCATTTTTCATTATTTTTTGTGC
>WSXT02170509.1:0-22997 GCA_011762715.2 Neuroterus valhalla | reverse complement strand
TTCTCGATTTAAACAAAATTTCGGAGGTATATTGGACAAACGGACCTCAAATTCGGATTCAGCACGTCAAAATACATCATTAGAAGACCTTATTCTGTGTTACACCAAGCTCATAATTTTTTCCGAACATTTGAGCTGATATGAGCTATCTACCTGCGTTCTCATGTTCCTTGCAATTTTCTGGCATAGTGGCTCTCATTGAGATAGGACGGTGATGGATTTGCAATCTTACAGAAGATATGATACTTGCGAACCTGAAACAGTCATGGAATTTTGCAAATATGAAAAGATTCTTTCCATTTGCACCAACCGTAGGCTCATTCTTTTTACATTTTATCAAATTCAGCTTTCTTTTTTTAATCCACATAATTCATCATCAGAGAGGATTGGGAATTTGAGGAGGAGTGCAAAGCTTCAATCACGTAATAATAACTAATTCTTTACTTATCGAATAAGGTGATCATATGAGAGTTGTAAATAAAGTTATAGGGGTTGAACAAGGCTTACCCAGGAATGAGCCATGTTTTGTCCAGGACTAGGCCGGAATGGCCTCGACCCTGGACCATAGTTCATCCGCTCTAATTTGACAAAAAAAAGTATTCCTTACGTACGACAGGTCATTCAATAATAATAAGAGCAAAAACAATACATTTTTAGCTTCTTCCTTGAATTCTGGATTGCTTAGCGTTGAAAACTTTTATGTCTTCAGGAATATGATTGAAGAAATGAGCCGTGATATCAGCATCTTTCGCTGAGACAAGTTCAATATCCAGTCCTGTAGGTTTGGCTAGGTTCAATTTTACTCTTTCATCTTTCTTTGTTCTAAAATTGAAAGCCAGGAAAGGATGTAGGATGTCACTTTGATCGACCAATCCCACGACATAGTATCCCATTACTCCTACTCTAAACCGCTCGCCGGTAACAATATTGACATGAGAACCTGAAGTAAGTTCGTAACGATGAATATGAGGTATCCGAAGTGATCTCAGTTCTGGAAAAAAAAAATTTTAAGAGTAGAAAATCGATTATGATACTGTTTATTTAGCTAACTAAATAGATAGATTTGTTTCGCACAAAAGTCAATTTAACTCATCTAATAACCCGCAAAATTTGTAGATCTAATGTGGAGTTAGAAAGATGTAGCTTAAAAGATGTCATCTCTAACTTAAGCATATAGAATTAAAACATCTCTATTGATCCCCGAGAAGTTTGAAAAACTTTAGAAATTTGTATTTCTGGACCAGCATAAGATTACTCATATATTTTATATGCATGGCTCAAAGATCGATGCTTCTGGAAAAGAACATTATATTCTATATGAATAGAATTAGGTCTTATGTGAACTTATGTTGAATTTTCATTTATTTTATTTAAATATATTTTATTTCGTAAATCATGTTGAGTTACATTTTCACTCAGGAATATGAACTTCTACCAAAAAAGTCCGACCTTCAAACAAATAGTTATTTTTTTGACAAAACGAGATTCTAACTTTATATGAAGAATAATTTTGAAAAAAAAAAAAATACATTAAATAGTTGAATCCTCTAGAAAAACAGATTATTCGCCAAGAGAAGATCTACTTTAAACCAAGTAATGGAATTTTCAACCAAAGAGGTTGATTCTCATGAGAAAATACATATTTAGAGGATACTTTTCTATCGGCAAATGATACATTTTCAATATATTCCCTACGATACAAACAAATTATCAATAAAGTACAGGAATTCGCATCAAAATCATTTGATCCACATACAACAAGAGCAATTTTCCACCAAAAATAATACAAGAAAAGAATACATTTCCATTCAAATACTTGGATATTGCACTACGGTAATGTGATCTTAAGAGAGTGATAAAATTTTTCAATTCCCATATGGAGAAATTATTTAGAAAAATAATAATAATAATTTTGAGGGAATAGTTTAATTCGACATTAAGAGACATCTATTTTTAATCAAAAAATAAGTAACTTGTTTGCAGTTGAATTAGAATGTTTTAAAATCATTAAAAAAATTGTAACAAAATAGTAGGAGTTTTAAGCGAAGAGAACGAATTTCGGAAAAAATTCAAAATTTTATACAAAGAGAGATTTTACTATCAGAAAGAAAATTTCCAACAAAATTATAACCTCTAAATTCATAAATATAAAACGTCCTGAATTATAGAATAAAATTGAAATTACGGTGTAAAATCCGAGAATTTTTTGGCTCATTAGAATTGGGCGCCGAAATCCTCAGGAATTTTTAGTTACTTCTCGCAAACGTCCAGAGATACCTGAAGCTCTTTAGGGCGAAATCGAAAGTGAGGTTTGAAAGTTTTTTTCTTCTAAATTTCAGCATCCTTCAACGTCAATTCAAAGTCAAGACATGAGAATAGAAATGCTCGTTGAGGTAAACATTTAATAATACTTACCAACAGGGTTAGTGAAAATCAATAAGAAAAAACACAAAATGTTAGTCACTGTTCTCATTTTTCTCTACAAAGAAAACACTCATTGAAAAATTTTGATTTGAAATTTCACTTTCGACTAATGGATATTCTGGGTGATTTTTCAGTATTTTTTATACTCGGCGCTATTTCATCATTTGTATTCATTTCAGACCCATGAAATTTATGACAGTGTGATGTTAGTCATCTGAGTATTATCTGTCGTAACACAATTTAAAGTTTTTATTTTTCTGATCTGCTTGAGATAAGGTATGTCTACTAGATCTTAGTAGAAAATCATTTGTATTTCAAAAATCATTTTCGTGAATATGATTCTTTGTTATTCAATATTATATTTGTTGTTTTGTCCTCAATAACGTCTTGATAATTGAATGAAAGAAAGCCTTCCGCTGCTTTAGTTCTTCAATTTCGTAATCATGGAAAACAAAAAGAGTCCGCGATAAAATATTTCATTGGGAATTTTTTTATTCTGACGAATAAATATTTTTTCAAATATTCGAGTGTACGCTATGTGTCCTTTCATTCGTGTTTCACAATAAGGCCTTTCAAGAATGATCTAATAGGATTTGATGGTGAAATTGTTCTCAAATTTTAATGATTCCATTCAACTTGGTATTTCCCACGATTTGAACAAGAAGCATCTTTTTGAAATCAAATGTTCTACTTTCGAAATTTTTCTTTGCATATGCATAGTGTTGTTGGAAAATAGTAATTCGTATTATTTGAATACCATTCTAGATTGATGGAACCATAATCGTTTGTTGGAAATAGCTAGGCATTGAACTCTACTCTTCTGTTCAGGCTACTAAACTCAGCATCATAGTGGAATCGGATCAAATGTTCCTTTTTGAAGTCCTCGAATGTGCGAAAAAACAACAACGACAACAACTACATAGATGAAAACGATGGCAGACAGCCAGACTCCTTTGTGCAA
Source organism: Neuroterus valhalla (assembly GCA_011762715.2). Taxonomy (NCBI): domain Eukaryota; kingdom Metazoa; phylum Arthropoda; class Insecta; order Hymenoptera; family Cynipidae; genus Neuroterus; species Neuroterus valhalla. The sequence goes on along the minus strand of WSXT02170509.1, from coordinate 19,612 downwards.
CCCGTTTTTCGGATGAAGGAATGTCCAGAACCTAAAGACTCAATAAAATACACGAAAAACAATTTTTACATGAATCATATACCTCCTCATCGGGATGAGAATGCAGAAAAGTTCCGATTCTATTGAGAACACAAATCTTGAGTACCTGGAGAAGGCATGGATTTCGGAAAGTATAGATGCATTTTTTTTTCGCACCCTCCATAGAATCACCTAACTCATGAATTGAAGAAAAAGAGGATGAGAATGATCAATCCCTTATGACCTTCAACAAAAAAGTTAAATTTGATCAAATGTGAGTTCCTCTACCAATGAGTAACTTTTTGGATTCAACTCATATCCGCATCAGACTGCATTCCCGCATGGAACTTAACAAGAACATGCTGAAATAACAAAATTCAACTACTCATTATTAAATACATATCGACGATTGAGTCGAAGTCATATATGCTGCCATTTAGAAAATTTGATGATGTACAGGATGCTCAGAATGATAATGAGAGGAGTTGGGTATGGGCAGTTATAAATTTACATCATCAATTCAAATTATCAAAAAGTATCATGCACATAACGTGTATAGGCGAGAAAATTGAAATCGAATCTGGGGAAAGCATAAGCCTTCAAATCCTGTACTACAAATACATTTAATAAAGGAGAGATGAGAGACCCCATAAGGGTTTCGGAGGATTTTGCTTAAAGAACATTATTACCTATGACAAGCTTTGCTTTTTTTCCTTCTTAGCTTTCGCCAATCTGCTCCATCAATCCACCACCTCTTTTTCCCAATTTTTGTGCAGTACCCTTTCCACTGATAACCCTACCTCCACCATGCCCATGCACCCGTCCAACCAATGCTTTACTCTTGCGGTTTGCAGACCACACAGCACACATTTTCTTTCTTCCTATTCCACCCAGTACCGATTCGCTTCTTCCATGTTTCCACACCTCGCTATTGCTATTACTTTCTGACTTCCTCTCTCCCCCTTCTCTTTCAGGTACTTCGCCCTTCCTTCCACCCTGATAGCCTTATACTTTTCATTACACCTTGATTCCCATATTTTTCGCACCCTCCTTTGTTCCTGCCTCTCCCTGTCCTTTTCTTTTGCATGCACATACACCCTTTTCCCTTCTCCATGCATCCTTTCACTTCCTCCACAGACATCCCAATCCTCATGAAATACTCTTTTCTAGCTACCACTCCTTTTCCTTTTATCCTTCCGCTTTCTTTTTCTTTTACGCACTCCTTTTTAAACATTCTTCCTTCACTCTTCATTGCGATCTCTTCGAACCAGCACGCTCTCTCTCCTGTTCTAACCTGTATAGACTCTCTGTTAGTTTCTTCCAGGACCACATACCCTGGTGTGCATTTGCCCAGGCCCAATGTTCATTTTATGTACCTTTCTTGCACCCCCTTCACCATTCTATACTGCTTCCATCCCCAAATTTCCACTCCATACAACATCACACTGGCAACAAACGCATCAAACAACAGCATTCTTCTTCTAAAGTCATTTGCAAACAACCCCTCTCCTATTCCCCATACCTGTCTTTTAGTTACTCTGGCCTTCCTTACGCTTCCTTTTTGTCTCCACGCTCACTGGCAAATGGTCTGAACCCATCTCCTCCTCTACTGTAAATCTCTCTATCTCCTCGAGTCACTTACCGTTTGTTAATACTAAATCTATGACCGATGACCCCTTCATCTAATTGATCTATCAAAATTTCTCCCTGTTTATTCAATACCTGATCTTTTGATTCTCTGTTCATTGTTTCTTCCCCTCTGTACAAGTCTTCCTTCACTCCGATTCTTGCGTTAAAATCTCCTCCTATTATCACATTGCCTTCTTCATCTTCTTCGATGATTTCTTCTAAATCCCTCTTAATCACCCCCATCCCCCTCCCATTGTATACTGTGACTACCCTGTAATTTCCTTATTTATCCTTACTTTTCTTTCCTGTATACCGACCTTTCCATCCTCTTTCCCCTCCACCTCTTCTTCTCCGTCTCTCAGCCCTTCCTTCCTTGTTTTCTCTTACTGCTCCCTGCAGTTTCCACTCATTTCCTCTTGGCAATTGGTTAACAATTCCACTCTACTCTTTCTCTTCTATCCATGTTTGTGTTAAGCCTATCACCTCAAACTCTCTCAGATACTCCCAGAAGGCTGCGTCTTTATTCTTAATTCCTGCTACGTCCAAAATATTATTCTCGCGCCCATTGCTCTTCATATGGTCTCTTACTGCCTCCCAGCTATGTCCTTCCCTTTTTTTACCTACCTCCCAACCTTCCTTACCTGCAAAAACCTGCATCGTAATAATTATTATTCTCCTTATTATAATATTATTCTTCAGTTCTGGTCTGATGAGGGCATCGGTTTCATTCCGGGACGTTACTGGAGAAACTTATTTTTGGAGCAGTAATGAAATTTTGAGCTGCTCTGGAAGTTGTCGTTAACTCTGGTCATTATTTATGCACCTAGTTCATATTCGAGCAAGTCCAACTTTCTTATTTCCACCTATATAACTTTATCTGAAGGAGTATATAGAATCAGGAAAGGTATGCGAAGTAATCAGTCACGTCTTACATATTATTATTTATTGATTATATGGAGTAGTTATAAAAGATCTTATAATGACGTTATAGGGGTTGAAAAAGAGCTGACCCAGGGATGAGTTATGTCTAGGCTAGGAGGCAGCAGAACCTGGTTCGATCCTGGGCCAAGATTAATTCGTCGAAATTTGACTTAAAAGTATATTTCTCTTAAATACTCAGCCAAATGATAATGTAGTGCATGAAAAATATATCCTTAGCCACTTTTTTCAATATGGGGTTTCTCTGCATCTATTATTTCCATGCCTTCAGGGACGTGTTTGAAGAAACGAGCGACAAAAGTATCTTTAGCCAATACTTTTTCAATACCTTGTCCTGCGTGTTTACTAAGGTTCAATTTTACTCTCTCATCTTTCTTCGTTTTGAAATTAAAAGCTACAAAAGGATGCAAGTTGTTTTGTTGATCGACTAATCCCATAACATAGTGTCCCTTCATTCCTACTTTAAAACGCTCGCCAGCAACAATATTGGCACGAGAATTCGGAACGAGTTCGTATTGATAAATGTAAGGTAATTGAAGTATACTCGATCCTGGAAAACAAATTTCAAATGAAAAAATTTAATTATTTCATCTTTCATCACCGTTATGCGATAAGCCGAGAAATTTTTTGATAAAACAGGAAATATAGAGGATGTAGCCTAGAAAATATAATATTCGGTGTAAAAAATAAAAACTCAAAGAACCTCGATTGCTCCTGAGTTTTTTAGAGATCATTACTTATGTCCAAAAGCTCCTGAAAATTTCTCTAGGCATTAAAGGAATACTGCACAATGTTTCGAATAGCATCAAGTTAATTGAACCTGCCAAAAAGTACATGGATTTTCTCATAATACTTCAATTATTTGAAATCTTTTAAGATCCATATACCCTTTTGAAATCCTTCAGAAATTTTTGTAAGAATTTTCAGAAAATGAGAAGTAATGATCGTAATAATCACGTAAATAATAGGAAGTTTTCATGTTCAAGAATATACCGGGTAAATTTGTTCCTATTGATTATGTATGGAAATAACAATTTCTAGCGGTAAGTATTTGATCATGAATAAATAATTATTTACACAATCGAACGATGAAATAAGTTGGAATACTGGAGTTGAATACCTCGTATAAGTTTGGGTGTCTTAGCGTCCATAACCTTCATGCCTTCAGGAATATGGTAGAAGAAAAGAGAGGTTAGAGTATCGGTAGGCGATACTAATTCGAAATCCTGTCCTTCAGGTTTGTTGATGTTCAATCTCACTCTTTCATCTTTCTTTGTTTCGAAATTGAAAGCCAAGAAAGGATGCAGGATGGCACTTTGATCGACCAACCCCACAATATAATTTCCTAATATTCCTACTCTATACTCCTCGCCGGCAGCAATATTGGTATGAGAATTCGGAGCACTTTCGTAACGATGGATATGAGGTAACAGCAATGGACTCAATTCTGAAAAACAGATCTAAAAGGTACAAAACTAATCACCATATTATTTATTATCTTCTATTGATAAATAAATGCGTTTCGCAGAAAATCAAATTCAGGTCATGTTAGGAGCCAAGAAATTTGGAAAAAAAATAGCAAATTAGAAAAAACTGACCTTTCGAATCTTGTCTTCAATTTGAGCAACGAAAATCCGAAGAATATTAAATGGATCCCGAAGCATCAACCAACATGTTAGAGAGCCTACACGCACAGTGCGATGAAACAGAATATAATTACCAAAACTATCGATACCTACGCGCGCCGCTACCGGTAAGACTTCCTTAGAGTCATCGATACCCACATAATCAGGAAACGATTCGCTCCGAAGATCTTCTTTTTTTTGCAATTATAACAAAACATGATAAACATTCAATCATTAGGCAATCGCCTGATTATAAAATGAGCACCTCGCAGCAAAGATGAGCTCTGGAATCGAAATAGTGCATTTGATTACAGACATGAACCGACTTATTCACGCAACGAGTACCTAACACATAACCGTAACTGAACCGCCAAGAGAAAACAAAAAGGCAAAGTAGAATAAAAGGGCTAATAAAAAACTCCCGAAAATCATTATAACGTAAGTAAGAAGTTGTAATGAAGTGGTTTTCCACCTCTCATTTGATTTATCCCTGCGGACGCTTTAGTCAGCCAAGGTCAAAATTTAGGGATGAATTGAGAGCTCGGAATTTATTATTAAAATATAATCACAATGGATTTATTCTCCTATAAGGTACCAAGATAAATCAGAACTATTGTGAGTGTGGCGGTGTGCTGTTTATGGTGTGAGTAAGATGTGCCTATGTGTGGGTGTGACTCTGAGAAATATTACTAAGTGTAGATGTAGTGTGGACGCAATAACAATTAAATGTGTGTGAATGTGACTTGTGTGAGCCTAAGTATGTAGGGGAATAGTTATAAGCGAGAGTGAATCTAAATATAAATCTGAGACAGCATTTAGTTGTGTGGAAGTCGAAGCTTAGTGCGGTCCCTGTGGGCAAACATGGTAAGGATAATCAGTTAGTAGATCGACGACGAGGCGAGGCGGACGTCACCTCCTGAGCCCGTCCTCCTCTCTTAACGGTAAGCGGTACGGTGTGGAGAGAGGAGGAGGGGTGAGGGAGGTTGTGTTCAACAGAAATCTCCCACAAGGAATCTACCCTATCGGCTCATGAAGGGAATCTCTAGGTTCAGTTTCAGCAGAGCGGTTTTTCGGAGCGGCTACGAGGAGTCCAGGTCGATCCGGGATTGTTTGGGATGTGAAGCCAACAAACCCTTTTGCCCGATTCATAGATGCGCCATTTGGTCGTGTACCTCGCTCTGTCCCCGGAAAGGAGAGGTTAGGCTTTCCAGTCGACCTGGGGTGAGTATCGCTGGGCTCTGCACCTCGACAGAGTCGGTATGTAGCTCTCAGCGAACTGTCCTCCGAAAAAAGAGGGTGGGGATGAGGGGGCTCCAGCCATCGCTCCCTCTTGTGAGATCAGATGCACGGGAGTGGGCAGACGGCGCGGCGAAGCCGCGTCGTCTGCGCACCCGCGATATATGATCTCCCCGAAGAATGATCTGACTGGAAGAAGTTGATGTGTGTTACCCGTTTGGGCATGGCTACACAATCTGAGAAAAATTTGACATGACTGGAACTAAAAGTGACGTTTCATGTGTGGAAAAAAGCCCGAGAATGGGAAAAACCACAAAATCTACAAGATTATTGTATGAAAATAGAGTGAAGCAGAAGAGAAGAAAGGGTTGAGTGGGTCAAAGAAGAAAGTTCTTGGTAGCAGGCCAAGGAAGAAGGTCGGCGCGGCGTCGCGAGAAATCTCGGCGCCGCGTCGACCCCACCCCCTGGCCTGAGTTACTTATTCCATGAGAAAGTCTTTTGGCATCGCGTGTTTGCGAAGTGAATCATAATCATATTTCCCTAGAGAGGAAATATGTTCAAATGCTGATATTGATGCAGATCCGTAGAATTTAGCGGACGTTTCTTTTATGTACTCTGAAATGTACGGTAATTGAAATTCTCTCTGAAGGACAGAGTTCTTAGTATACCTAGGAGTTTTCGTAATGCGTCTAAGAAATTTATTCTGATATGCTGCTTCCAGTTGAGACGTTTATGCAGTCTACCACCTAAGTATTTTACAGAGTCTTTCCATTTTATCGGTTCATTAAACATTTTGGGTGGATCAATTTTAGCTGGTCTTCTGACTGAGAAAAGAACTGATTTTGACTTTGATACATTAATTTTTATTCTCCAAAGTTTGGCCCATGCCTCAACGATTTCAAGAGCTTCGTTGAGTAATTTCGAGATTTGAGGTACTGACCAAGAGGAAGTGAATAGTGCCGTGTCATCCGCATATAAACCGATGGAAACTTCGGGAACCTCGGGGATGTCGTTTACAAAGATAATAAAGAATACCGGTCCAGAAATGCTACCTTGGGGAACACCCGCTCGAATGCATTTTTCTTCCGGAAGTGTCTGGTCTATTTTGACTGGAAATTTCCTTTTGGTGAGATAGGAATGTATGAAGTGGATAAGTCCTCTTGGGAACTTGTGATCCATGAGTTTTTCAAGAAGTCCTACATGACAGACACTGTTGAAAGCTTTTTCAACGTCAAGGAAAACAGCTCCAGTATGCTTTCTCCGATTGAAATTTAGGCCAATGGCTTCCGTAAGCTTAAGCATCAACTATTGCGTTAAATAAGCTTTTCCAAAACCGTAATGTCGTGGTTCAAAGATGCTGTTTCCCTCAAGGTGATAAATAATTCGAGCGGATATTACCTTTTCAAAAATTTTACCCATTGCATTGAGAAGGCTGATTGGTCTTCAGCTGGTCGGATGGAATGGATCCTTGCCTTTTTTCTGGAAAACTAAAATATGAGCTATTTTCAGGAGTCGTAAAAGTAGCTTAGTTGAATGCAGGAATTAAATATTATTGTAAGCAGAATGAGGCACGAGATAGAAAGTTTTTCGAGAACTAAGTTTGAAATTGAATCAGGTCCAGGTGCTTCGTTGTTTTTAATGGTTTTAATTTGTTTTGTTAATTTTTTGTGAGTTATTCTCTTGAAATTATTGCTACTTGGGATTTTGAGATATTCAGAGACAATTTTTTCACATTCAGTGATGTGTTGTGGGTAAGACGGCTCGTCGTGTGGAGTGAAATTGGTTTTATTGTTTGATGCTAGAAAATGCGCTTTGTCGGAAGGAAAAAGCGCAAAAGTTCGATCAGGCTTTTTGAGAGGAGGAATAATAGTTCGCGGCTTTGTAAGGGCTTTAGTCATACGATGTAAGGTATTATCTTAATTTTGAAGTTTACCTACTTCCTTATTCCAATTTCTACAGCTGTGCTCTTGCACTTTGATTGCTATAGTTTTCCGGAGGCGATTTATTGTGTTCTCAAGAATACAACTTTTAGTTTTTCCATGTGTTTGTCAGAGTTCATTGCGACTGTGGATGAGGTCTTCGATTTAGGGGCTAAAAGGCAAGTCGTATTTGCCAATCGATTTTATACTATAGGTGAAATTATTTATGGCTTCATCAATGTGAGTGGTGTTTGTTAGTCAGGTTCAAAATTTATGTGAGTTTCTAGGGCCGCATTAAATTTTTGCCAGTTTGCTTTCGCAAAATTGTAACAAGGCGGGACCGGAGCTCTTTCACAATTAGTAAAAAGGCTTAGTAGAGCAGGTCTTCAATCAGAGTCTAATTCATTGATAGTAAGAGTATCGTGGTTATAGAAGTTGTTCTTGGTAATAGCAAGGTCAATAAGGTCAGATTTATGTTTGGGATTGTGGGGAAAAAAGGTAGTTAGTTGTTTTGCTATTCCAAGCTAGGTTTTTGGCGTTCAGATCGCCTGCAGCGATAACAGAGGGTGCAAGTTTGAATATCTTTTTGTACTCGTTTTTTATCAATTTTCAGAAGAGACTCTGGTAGAGTGAGACAATAGCATATGGTTGCCCGTGGATTTTCATTTGTATACCAGTAGCTACTAGGGATTCTAGTTCTGGAATGATTAATTCGTGGTGGTAGATATTTTCTTGGAATAAAATTGCGGTACCTCTATTAGTGTTGTTTCTGTATAATTTGTAGCCGCGAACTAGAATAACTCGTACGGATTCGCGTAGTAGAGTTTCACTGAGTAGGCGAATAGTGATGTTATTTTAGTGAAGGAATGTGGTTAGTTCATTTCTCTTTTTGAAAATACCCTGAGCATTCCGAAAAATTATTTTTGAAGTGTTATTTTCAGAAGTTGCCATTTTTGATAGCGAGTTCGAAAATTTTACTTATAATCGCGGCTGTTGAGCTGATTGCTTCGTTCATATTTATTTTACCTCCCATTTTGTCGGTGGCTGAAGCTGTGGCTTCTTCCATGAGATTAACAAAGTTGGTTTTAATAGTGTGGGATTTTGTAGTTTGTACAAGTGCGTCCAATGGAGGAAGGTTAATTTGTGCAGCCTGGTTATTAGAGGTCGTAGGCTTTGTAATTTGTATGTTAGCCTGTGGTTTTCTTGGTAATAGTTCATTTTGGGCTTTATTCTCGCGTGCTTGAGATTGAGGTGCCACTGAGGCGGCTGTAGTACTGTGAAGTGGTTTATTTGACGGTGGCATGTGTCTGACGAGTAATGAGATTCCTCGAGGAATACTCTCATTAGATAACATCCGGGATGCAGTTGTTCTGCTGGTTGATGTTTGTTTAGGGATGCTGGTAGCTTTATTATTATTATAATTGATCTTTGCCGGTTTTTTGGAGGCTTTTTTATAGGCGAGGCAGTCCTTATAGTTTGCAGGGTGGTCTTCAGCACAGTTGGCACAAGTTGCCGGTGATTCCCAATCCTTTGTGCACTCTGCGCTCTGATGTGCACCCCTGCACTTCACACAGCGTGGGGTGGCGTGGCACATGTCAGATACATAATGGAATCTTTGGCATTTGAAACACTGCACGGTTTCCTTAGGTATGACATAGGGCTCGATTTTAATTTTAATGTAGGCAATCGACTGAAGATAAAGGAGCTCTTTAGCTTCAGGTGTGTGTTCGGTACCGTTACCAAAATAAAAGGCGGGGCTTTCTTGGTCAGTCGGTTTCTCATGCGAGACACCGACGTAACTGTAAACCCTTCCTCTTTATGTTCAGAGAGAACGGAAGCTTCAGGCTACAATACGGGTATATCCCGTATGACCAGTTTGATAGGGGTTGATTCAATATGTTTATACAATTAGTACTGAAAGCCTTGCTGCTCTAGATTACTGATGATTTTACGTTAGTCATCGATATAAGACATGCGAACGGAATATATGTCTGTGCTAGTTCTGTAAACCATGGGTTTGAAGTTAGTTGACTCTTTTAGAAGTTTATGAAGGAGAGTGAAAGAGTGGTAAGCTTCATCCAAGATCACGTTTATTGGGGGTATTTTTCCTGGTGCCGTAGCTGAGTTTTTATTATTTATTCTGCTCGGCTTAGGAACAGTTCCCGTATCAGTATCAACAATAAAACCAGTGTACATTGCGCTACTAGATATAGTTGAATATTATTTTTCCGAACCTGATCCTGCGACTCTTCTACGCTTCTTCGAGGTAACGCTGGTCCAATCGTGCTCTTGCGTAACTTCCATCTGCTCCCCAGATTGGTTCGATGGTGGCTTAACCTTAAGTGGTAGGTGTGATGGCGATGCGTGCGCTCCCAATTTCGGAAGCGAATTCACCATTTTTTACACTGGCAGCTTGTCGTTTGGGGAAGGGGCGCACGCGCGTAAGAGGTCTCTCGCCTCCCGATGTCACTAGTGCATGACATGATTTTCGTGTGACGAGTTACATCTCGTTACGAAGTAAATGTGTGAAACTAGGAACTCATTCTGGATTATACTCGAAACGAATGGAATGAGCTCAAGAAAGTATTAACATACTGATGATGCTCTATTTATTGATGTTTACACAAAAACCGATAGCATAAGTATATCTACTTCAAGTACACAGAAATGTTTGATACTTAGGAAATTCAAATAATCTACAGGGGAATTTTCAGGAGCAATAATTTCTTAAAGAACGAGGAGATATCGCTCTCAGTGCCAAACTAAACCAGAAGTGCCACTATACTGTCACCCACCAGCGTGCAGGCAATTCTAAACAAGAACAAAATTCTCATTTTTGAACTATTTTCATGAACGCATTAAATATCATCTCTAGTTTTAATTCAGTTCCTCGAAGTTTTTCATTTTGTAAAATCTGATAGGCAGGAAAGACATAGGTCACAGTCGAAGGAAGAATCCGCGTACTGACTTGCGGCCAACACTAATTCCGTCAAGCAGAGCCGAAATTAAAACCTGTCCAACTTATCTGATCAGCACGCTTCTTTCAAGCGGAACACTACTATAAGGAGTTAGTTCAATCGTCCTAGAATCATCACATCACACACTAGCTGCCCTTGTGTATAACGACACACAGAGTCCAAAAAGTCACTGATCGTTGATAATGGTACTTTGATAGATTCTGATGTACCAGGACGCACGAAGTGAGCTTACAGCACTGAAATCGATACTCCAGAATAACTTGCTCTTCCACTAAATCAGTAACCCCTTCTCTTCCCAACGATGAGTCGATTTTTTCAATCTCATCTGACGAAGATGAGTCTGTCTCCAAACAGCGGAGTCCTCCTCCTATTCGAATCCTCCAAAAAGAACTTTGGCCCAGAATCCATTTGGCCCTTTATTAAGCGGGCATTCCTATCCGTCATGCCAAAAACAGCTACGACGGAATAGTCGTCTACCCCAAAACTGTGGATAGTTTTCGCGCTAACTACCATAAACTGAACAAATATATAATTATATATACTACTAACAAGTTCGATCAAGATAAAGATCTTATCATTTTATTAGAGGAGTTAACGAATCTCTCAACGAGCGATATATTTCGGAAGAACGCCAATCAAAAATTTCCTCTATTAGGCGACTTCATCGCATGGAAAAAGGGGGTAAAATTCTGGCCCCTTGTGTTCTTCCACCTGAACCCTTCCTCTCCTTCAGCCAAGTTGATGTTCGAGATCAAATTGCTTGTTCGCCTCAGCGTTCGGGTTGAAGCCAAAAGAAAATCAAGCCTCATTTCTCAGTGCCGTGGTTGCCTTAAAAACTTATACACTGCAAATTACTGCCATGCCTCCTGGGCTTGCGCTTTCTGTGGACATGATCACGCCACTGCCTTTCGCACGCTCATAAAAAAAAGACGCCACCTCATCTTGTTCCAATTGTAAAGGCCCCCATGGGGCCACCTTCCGTGGATGCCCGAATGGAGTATCTCCGAAGGGTATTTAGGCGTCATTTTAAAAAAAGACTCTTTTGGTTTAAACGGATCTTAGTTATCTGCAATGAGACCGATTGGACCTTTACTTCCCTTTAACTTTTTTTCATTTACCCCACAGTTTCTCGAGCTATTAGAACTCGTGCCTTCAACGTCATAATTAGGAACATTTGCTCTTATGCGATCCCTCAAAGCTTCCCCCAAAACTTTGATGCACTTAAGTGCGGCTTATCCGTTTCACTTTGAACTTTCCTAAGCTCGCCGGTAACGAACGATTCCACGCGGAACTCAAGCTCCTCTCAATCAATAATGCTGCTCACACGTACGCTCCAGGACTTTGTATTTCAGTAGCTAATCACTCAAATCCCTGCATCAGCTGACTAGCAAATTATGCGAGTAAAACCCCTGACCTCTTAAGAACGCCCTGTCTCCTCTTCTCAGTATACTCATTCGGGTTCCACCCCTCTCTTTTTCCATGTTTAACTTCAAGCCTAAGTGTTCTTGCAGCCTTACTGTCTCGGCACACTAATTTGGTTAATTCCTTTTTCCTTCCCAACTTGGTTTTTGACCTGCTGGGTTGGTGACCAGTCAGAAGAAAGTTTTGAAGTCAGTATGCGCACCAAGCTCATCAGACAATGCCCACTTTTGATAAGTGCCATTTGAAGATTCATCCTCCGCAGACCCTTCAAATCAAGAAAAAGAAGATGCAGACTCAGATGAACAAGAGAAGAGGTGACAAATAAGTGTTTTAGTGAGGAAGGGGGACGGAAGTCAACCTTTACTGTCATTCGTGATGCCGCTGACTTTTCGATGGATCATGGTGTCGAAGAAACTGAAAAAGGTGAGGCCGAGCCTCTAGAAGACTCCAATGATGATGCTACAGCACCTCCTCATACAAGAAGTCCCTTAAGGAGAACCTGAGATTTTGATGAACAGGAGTTGTTTAAGGGTAACGATCAACACGGACCTGGAAGAAGACTTTCACCGAATCAAGGAATTTTCCATACAAAAGTAAATACCCTAATAAATATTTCACAAGAAAAGTGACAAGCTGGTGAAACTCATTTTCCGTGGTTTCGTTTTATTTGAGCCTGTGACATGAAAAACCGCCTTGAGACTTAAGGACTCGAAACTTATAGTGTTATCTTAACCAAACAAAATATGACAATATGTGAATGCGATACATTAGGAGATACTAGCTCAAGATATCAAACGAATAGATGCACAGTATTAAAGCTTCCCTTGAGCAGAGCTTCTTCCTGAGGCTTAAAAGGAAGAGAAAATTCATCCCATAAATAAACAAGGGAAAGATTAAAAACGACCTCAGAATTGAGTTAATTATACAGATAATCAATCTGACAAAATTTAAACGGTTACAAATCTACGGAGAAAAAAAGAATACATAGTAGTAGGTACATATTAGTACATGCTCGCCATTTCGAGATATTGAGAACGCTTTTGACACAGTGTTGTAAGACTCCATACAGTAAATATTCTAAGAAGTCGCTTACATTTATTATGAACATTACACATGTTTTTGCGAAATTTTTCCCTGAGCACGGAGCTTATAATTTATGCTACGAAACAAGAGAAAAGATCTATCAACTCAGAAAGTCTTAATATACTCATAAGCCGATTGGGGATATGCGTCGTTGTCATAAAATAGGAGTCCTAAATATTGCATATGTATCATGCACTTTTCTCATTGTATAATGAATTATGAATAAAAAAAGATGACCAGTTATCGGCAAAATTACCATCTTAAATTAATTACCCTGGACGGAAAAATGACAAAAATGACTCAACGCCATTCAACATGTATAATAAATATTTCTGTAGAATAATTATTATTTATTCATAAATTGTTGCATGGGGCATACAACCTGACAGCCTTGTGACCTGAAAATGGATTCCCTCTGGAGCAATTTTATTTCCCCAGTGAGTGCAAGTTGGGTGTTAATTACGGACTCTAATAGTCACCCATAGTCACTAATAACACCCATGTTTGATTCCTGAGGGATTCTTCAGTTCCCAGTGACTCACAACTAAAAAGTCGAAGCTCAATAATTCGAGCAATAATAATCTTGGAGATTCGGTCTTTGATATCTCCTTTGTAGAAAATGAAAATTTCTGTAGAAATGTCAATCATATTTCTCCTGTACGATATCACAATGAAAGTTTTGCATCAAACTGTCAAAGTCGATTTTAGAATTTCCTTCTTTTCGTAACATTCTCATTAATGAAAAGGTATAAGTTTTATGGGAAAATCGACTCTCGTGAATATAATAAAATCTCTGCGTTTTGAAAAAAAAGGAAAAAAAAATTTCCAACCGGATATCTCAGTGTTTAGCTAAAAGAGTTCAGTTTACAACCACAAATTAGGTAACTCATTTGTATTTGCGGAATATTTTTTCCAAATCATAAAAAGGAAAATCCAACGAAACAGTTAAGGTTTCCATCAGAAGCAACAAATTAAGTACAAGATATTAAAATTCCTAACCGAAAAAGATTCTACCAGCAAAAAAAGTATGAAAGATTCTTCCTCCCTCACAAAAAAAGATGCATTTTTCGCAGACATGGACCTAGTTCAAGTTGAGGTTCTGACCTTCAGGATTCCTCAGCCGATTGAAATTCGACGTCAGAAATCTTGGAAATTTTGAGTCACACAATGGCACTCGTGGAGATTCTCTAAGCTTTTTTGGCTCAAATTTGAAGTACAATTCCGGAGACCGTTTCTTCCACGACAATTCAAGTCAAAAAATGGGATAAGAAATGCATCCTTAGGACTACATGTCATTCTACTTACCAACAGAGTCCGTAAAGACAAGTAAGATGAAGCACAGAATATAAATCGCTGTCCTCATTTCTTTTGATGAAGAAAACCCTTCACGAAAAAATGCTGACAAGAATTTCTTAATTTCGACTGATGAATACTATGCACAATGTTTCCTTTTATTTTATACCAGTCACTATTTTTTTCTTTGATCTGCATTTCAAATTTATGACATTGTTTGGTAAGATATGAAAGAGCTTATTGTATTTATAATATGCATATATAATTTGTAATGATTATGCAAATACTCTCAAACCCGTGGAAAGCAGGAAGTAAAAACAAATAGAGAAGTATAAGAGTAATAAATGTTGTTTGAGTTTTCAAAATAAATGTGAGCTGTCGTAACCAATGTTTACAGCTTTGAATTTTGCGATCTGTGGAGGATATCATATATCTTGAAGTTTTGAGTTGAGAATCAAATAAATTTAGAAAATCATCTACGAGCATTTTATTCCTAATTTTTTGGACATTATAGAAGAGTTTTTCGAGAGTATTATCAGGTTTTAAGGGAAGAGAAGTAGAAGTCTTTCAGTTTCTTCCCATGAAACAAAAATTGAACTTTTAAGTGAGAAAGTTGTAGCAAGATCTGAAATCAGCAGAGCGCGACTCTCAGTTGCTAACTTTTTATAATATTCCAGGGATAAGTTCCAAAAAATCTTGGATTTCTACCACAACTTTGCGAAAATTTGGACCGAGGTAGAGTTAGATAACGGAATTATACAAACACAAGAATGCAGGCACTGTGAAGCCGATGTGGTTAGTACTTGATGCCATTCTTGCAAAAACCTTTACTATAAGAACCAATTTTGGAAGTACTAGGAATGATGCTGGCTGAAGATGCTCGTAAATTTTATGATCATATTTCAAAAACTTGTTAAGATTTTGGAAGCCTTCCAAACATTGTGGAGTTTGCAGTTTTCTTAGTTAGATAATTCAATCACATATTGTAGTTGTATCATTGTAGTTGTCAGTGTCAAGGATATAAAAGTGACTGGATGCCTGTTTCTTCTTTGAAAAAAAGTTATGGGTGTGAGGCCATAGAGCAAACAACCGTGGAAGAGGAGGAGATACCTGTGTGTGGCGGAAGAAGATTCGACATCAACGATACAATATCCG
The DNA here is from genome assembly GCA_011762715.2 of Neuroterus valhalla. Taxonomy (NCBI): domain Eukaryota; kingdom Metazoa; phylum Arthropoda; class Insecta; order Hymenoptera; family Cynipidae; genus Neuroterus; species Neuroterus valhalla. The sequence goes on along the minus strand of WSXT02170509.1, from coordinate 4,315 downwards.
TAATCCAGAAACTGAACATAGGTATGGCTGCTGGAGTAGATGAAATTTTCGCTGGAATGGACAACTTCGGTCCAGATACTGATAAATTTAGACCATTCGGAGTTGTGATCCTTCGATAAAAGTTTCCAGAACTGATGCATCTCAACTAATTCTCTGATCCAGGGAATCTAATTCTCAAATATTACTTGACAAAATTTCCGTGTCAAACTTTCTGATTGTCAAAGAAATTCCTTTCAATGTGACTGGGGTGTAATAAAACCGCTTCTTGATCCGCTGTCAGTACCTTACTGACTCCTAGATGTCCGAGATGTTCCGTGCATCTTGCGTGTCTATGATCGAAGTCCTTGATTTTCGTTTCCCAAAGCATCATCGCAGGACCTTAGAGGTCAATGGTGCGTGGGAAAATCCTGCAAATTTTTGAAACTCGATTACCAAATAGTCATGTTGTACCAAAGCAAACGCTTGCTTATAGTTAATGTAAGCCATGCGCAAGTTTCTTTGATCTTTTCTAGCTTGCATTGTGGCCACAGCGTCAATGCCAACTACATCATTACTGCCTCGCGAGTTTTTGCAAAATCCTTTTTATTCTTCGGTTAGGATGCTATTCTCATCACATTATTAGTGGACCTTATCTGCAATGACCGCTTTAAGGCACTAATAAATCGTTGGGGGACAGGCAGTTTAGACTCTGATGGTAGGTCCCAGTCTACGAGCTCGAAAAATTTGAGTAGATATTGCGGAACTTTGTTCATGAAAAGAGAGCATAACAGATTACCCATGAAGAATCGTCTTCTCTTGGCAACATTAAGCAGACCAGCTTTTTGTCTCTATGGAGTTGTGTGTTCAAATTTTGGAAAATTGTAGATAGAGTGGACACAGGCATCCAAAACAAGCTCAAGCTTGAAATGCGAATCGTCCTTTGAATCATCATATACCGAACAGCCGTAGTCAAAGTGAGGTAAAATCAGATTTTCTACCTAAAGTATCCGAGAAGAGGTGGGCAAAGAGTCCTAATTTATAAATAATTGTTGTAATGTTCTGTAAGTTCCCCTAGAGATACTCTGTACCTGTTCCTTCTAGGACAAGGTATGGTTATGGATATAACCCAAATCTTTAACCACTTCCGAGATTCTCGATACGAAGAGGTTGAAGAGATGCCAAAGTTTTAAGCAATGGCAAGGAAGTAGGCTCAATACCGCTTGCCTGAGTTTTACGCAGATTAGAAATTAGTCCTTCCTTCAAGGCCCGAAGGATTATACAATCCATATCTTCTTAAACTAGTATTAGTGACCTACTTGGTAAAGATATCGGTCCCGACAAGTTGAGTTTAAAATCTTCAGCTTACTTGTGGTATCCACAGTGTTGAAGTTTGCTACCAAGGTCAGAGGCATACAAGTTGAAGAGGAGGAAGGCCAAAGCGGAGCCTTGAGGAACCCCATACTTGACCTCTCACCAGTCAAAAAGCGCGCCACTACTATTGGTTACTTTGTAGTACTTACCTGCAATAAGACTGGAACCCTTCGATAACGGAGCTGGACAACTTGACGGACTGGAGCTTCCATATAAGCAACTCATGTTTGACCATGTCGAAAGCTTTCGAAAAACCAAATAGTACAACAATCGTGATCTCTCTATTATCCATAGTTATTTTTATATCTGACGTTACTTACTTCAATAAAAAGAAATTCAGCGGTAGGGTAGTTACCCACCAGACTTACTTCAACTACAGACACTCTCAGACTTTTATGCAAATATAGACAAACTCTTGTGCCACGAGAGACTAAGCATCAACGTGGCAAATGCTTAAGGTTTACATTGATATAATAAAAGAGAAAGAGAAATAACTCTGAAACTATTACACTACAAAGGATTCATAAATACTGACCAGGAAAATGAACCGTTGTCAACAAACTTCAAACTGAATGATTACAAATCAATAATAACATCGGTAAGGTAAAATATACCTATATGCATGTAGATGCATGTGCTAGCTCTGGATATAGAAACCGTAATCGAGGGAGACCAAACTAAATGAACATTTAACGTATGAAACGTATATGAAGCAATTCAAAATCTTCCAGGTGGGTGAGGACAATTCTTCTTAATCCATCTTCTTTTCTTTATAAGATCTTCCCTCCATTGATACATAAATATTTATTTTTCCTGTTTCTTCTCAGCCCAAATGCTCCCTTGTATATACGCCTCTAATATGTATTCAGGGATTCTCTGATGTAAAGGATTTCGCTTCCCCTCTTAGGCCCACCAATACTGGTAGTTGAGAAGTCACACCTTTTCTCCCTTTGCCTAATGTCATTCGAGCAAGTCTCCTGCTGCTTAAACTTAGCGACAATGATGGGCGGTGGCTGGGCGGCTTGCAGATTCAAAGCAGTTCGATTGACACAGAAGATGTTTACCAGACTACCATTCTCAAGAGGAACCCCAAGAACGTTAGCAATCCAGCTCCTCATTTCGGAAAGACGTTTCGAAGACTTTTGAGGTAAACCGTCAATCTGCAGTGTAGTGGAAGCACAGCCTGTTCTAGCAAATGAGCTTACTTTGCTCTCAAGATAAGAAAACTTTGCACTGTCAGCTACATTTGTTGGTTGACAGCAGCTAGCAGAGACGCGTTGGAAATCTCCGGGTCCTTTTTCGAGGTATCCAATGGATAGGCCAGCGACTTGAAGACAGATTCTATACCCTAAGACACAGCTAAGGTGATTGTCACAGAGACCATGGGCCTAAAATCTGACGCAGCCTTCACTGAAGTGTTTTTATTGATGAGATCGGTTGCGTCCGAGCAAGAGACAGATTTCTTCTTGAATGGTCGATTTTTGACACTTGAAATTAGCAATGTGCATCTTTCATAGACCCATTCCTCATTCCCCTGTTAAAGAGCTTCTTGTTCTTCGATTGGGATATTTGTACATGCTTCGTGAATGAAAGCAAGGCATTTTCCACATTGGAGAAGATCAGCAGTACTTCTTATGACGGCAATGCCACAGGAATTACAGGACACCATTTGGAACGACAGGTCACTTGTAAATACGAACAAGATACTTTACAGAATTAGTGAAAAACTGATCAAACACCTCAGCAAGAATGGAACTCCCCGGCAACCAATGAACAAAGGAAAATCAGAACGCATGCTCGATATGTTTCAAGTCGACGACAGGGCCATACGCAAGCTTGACCGGGATGCACTTCGAGGCGCTGCAGTTTTTCAGGGATTTCTATATTTAAATCAACGTTGACGTTGATGTCCGGTTGTAGTTCTTGTGGATCTGGCCCCATCTCTTCATAGCGCCTAGCATGTATGCCCTCAGCTCCAATCACCTTTTCTTTATCCATATATTCTACAGAGATTTCATTATAAGGACGCTGTTGACCTGTCTCCATTTCGATGGTAGCTATTTCAACCGCTGAAAAGAATCTGTTAACAGATATTGAGCATTTCTGGTCTGTTAGATTCTTTTTTAATCCCCGGGACTAGATGCAGGTGCTTAAGTAGGAAGAAAAGGTGATGTTCTCTTCTCACTCTCTGCTCCCTACTATGTGCCACACAATAGGAGCGCATCACATCCCTGCTCATATGGCAAGTCCATTTCAATGGCCTCCTTGTTCGCTGAATCTCCACCACAGCCTCTAGTTCAATCGGTACATCTGCTTCTGGAATATGTGGTGGTACTGCAGCATCTAGAATTTGTGCAAGAACATCAATAACGTTATGGCGTTGTATTGCTTCATCAGTCTCGGCTTATCCTTTACAGCTTCATTCAGCAAAAGTTCAATGTTGAACTAAGAATGTTGAATTAAGAATCATATATTGAAACATTTAAAAGTGGAATTGTTATGGGAAATTCTAAGTAGGGGATGTATAGGAGAAGGGAACAGGAATAGATATAGGATCAGTCTTAGAACTCGTTGCGTGTCTTTTGCGAACAGAAAAGATCTGATATTTTTAATCCAAGAGTTTCGCTTGAGACGCGGGATTTTTACGAAGCAGAGGCTTTAATTAAATTATTAAGTAGAACAAAGAACCGAAAAAATCTCCTTTTGATATAGGGATCAAATAATTGGAAAAATCCTTTTTGTGACTATATACATGATTCTTCCTGATTGCGTAAAATGTTTCAGGCAATCAGCAATCAGCACTAGCTGAGCATCACATCGAAACAGGACACAGCATTACATTTGAAAAAGCAACCGTCATCGCAAAAACGAATAATATTTTCCCAAGGAGGCATAGAGAAGCAATCGAAATCTTAAAACACCCTAATAATATGAATAGGGACAATGGATATAATACCAATCCAAT
>WSXT02170508.1:33066-56864 GCA_011762715.2 Neuroterus valhalla | reverse complement strand
AAACGGGGGAGGGCGAGAGAGAGAAGGGGAGGGAGAGAGAGAGAGAGAGAGAGAGAGAGAGAGAGAGAGAGAGAGAGAGAGAGAGAGAGAGAGTAATGCTCAAAGACACGGGGTCGGCTAAAAACATGAGAAGGGCTTGGAATGCTGCCGGAAGAGTCTGTATGGGCATCGTGAGACGCAAAAGAGGGGTAGAAGGATGAGTGGTATGTTGTCAGAAAATATAACGGGATGGGTTGAAGATGAGAGAGCAAACGGAAGGGAAGGAGATGTTTCGAGGGTGATGATGGGAAAAATAAGGGTAGGAAGAGAGAAGGTGGTTATCGTTATCGTGTACCAGACGAGAGGAAAAAAAGAAAGGTATGAAGAATAATAAAGGAAAGGATGAAGGAAGGTATGGGGAATCAACACTTTCCGGTGACAGAGACTTTCAGATGTGAATGCTCGGAACGCAGCAAGAGGAGGAAGGAAATGGAGGGGAAAAGATATAAAAAATGAACAGCTGAATGAAGGAAAGTTAAGAGAATCTGAAGCAAGGATGGAAAATGAAGGAGGTAGAAAGTGCGAAAGAGTGAGGAGTAGACATGTTACTAAAAAACCTTTGAAGATCGATCGATAAGGTATCAGAGGAAATGATGCCGAAATGGAGGAGGAGAAGGGGAAAGTTCGTGGGATGATAAATGCAGGAAAAGTACAGACAGAATGAGGAAGTCATTTGGTGAGGTTATAGAGAATTTGAAAGGATTTCCAACAGCAATTATAGGATTCTCTTAAATTTTCAAGAACTTGAAGATAGAAGGAGTATAGGAAGGAAGGAGGAATTTGTGGCAGAAAAGCAGCAAAAGTAAGGAGAATTTGAGAGAGGAAGGTCGAGGACGATGGGAATAAGCGGGATCAAAGAAAAATGGAGGACAGGTGGGGAAGGATGAGGACGTGTGCGGGAATTTGGAGAGGTGAGTGCTGAGCCAAAGGGAAGTAAAGAAAGTGAAGAGAAATAAGGGGAATGTAGGGAAGGAACGTGACAAAAATGAGGAGCGGGAAGTAGAGGAACATATTGTGAAGGGTATTCAGAAGAATTTATAGGGATGAAGAGGAAATCAATAGGGGAAGAAAGAAGGAAAGTGATAGGAAGTAGAAGAGGTTGAGGAATAAATCTTTTAGGGGGAGGAAAGTAGGGGAAGTGGCGGAATAGGGAAAGAGAAGTAGAGGAGGATGAGAATAGGGAAACTCAAAGGGCAGTAAGAGCGATTGAGGGGTAGTAAGGGGAGAAAGAGTAAGGAAATGTGATAGAATGTAGGGGGGGTTGAAGAATAAGGCTCTTGATCTATACAGGACCATTCCTGCTCCTCTTTCTTTAATAAATGATCTTGATGATCTTTCTACAGTCATTTTTTTGATTAAAAAAAAGAGTCCAGCCGGTTTTCAGAATCCTTGAAGCTGTGTTCATATGGTCACAACTGTTCGGAACAAACGTATCGCTCTTGGTATGTGTTAGACTCGATAGAGAGATCCTCTTCCCACATTCGAAGTTGAGGATCAACATCAAGTTGGATATGTTGCATATCGCGTCTCATTTTGTGTACACAGGGTAAACGAAATTTCCGAGTGACACACGGATTCCGAACAAGAGCGCTCCAAATATCTCGTGGATTTTTTGCCAAATCCTCTCAATGTGTGTTTTTATGTAGGCTATGTGCACTCACGTCCACTAAACCTCAGCCATAGCAAGCTGTTCCAACTTTTTCAGATTCCACATATTTTCTTTCTGGGAATAAAATCCATTTAAACTCCTAAAATAGGATTGTGTCATTTCTAAAGAGAACTAGAATCAAATTCCTGCATAAATAATATCATTTAAACCTTTACTGAAGAAACGAAAAAGTTTCGGTTACAGTTCTCATGAGCGGATTCGCAAGCGTTACCAGTAGAATGATTATTGTCTCGCAAAGCTGATCAACTGATTTGGAGGAGGGATTGTCGATTGGCACCTAATTGAGAGGGTTGATTAGATGTGACCAAAAAATTTGTATAGTTAGAAGGAGGGAAAATTTAATCCGTTTCAGAGAGTTATCTGTTAATGAGCTTGCCATGAAAATTCCATGGCGTTGAACTCGTTATTCTTCGTGCATACCATGGAGCTGAAGCTATCAGAGTGATTAACGCCCTGCTACGCTTCTCTATCGTATTCTACCCCATCCCTCTTTCCTCGCATCTTTACTACCCATGTCCCCATTGCATTATTAAATGTCCTTTTACGCTCCTATGGCAATATGCCATGGATGCATCCGTCCGGCGCCGTGCATCAAATCACGGTTTAGCGAGTTACATAATTCTAAAGGAACCCTGCAAAAGGGAATAAATATCGGTCTGTGCAAACTTCCTATTGGGACAGGAAGCTGCACATAAACAGCTCGGATATTCATGGACTGTCTGCTGGAGAATCGTACTGGTTGGATTCAGATGGATTCACTGAGTAGTCGTCCATCCTTTAACAAAGATTATTCGCTATCATTTATGTTGCTATATTCCACAGTTGTGCGACGTCTTTTACCAAAATTTATCGGAAACGTGGAAAAATGATTGGATTCGAAATTTCCAATCTCAGAATGAAGAATGAGTTTGTACAAGAAATCGTTCCGGGAAGAGCGCGCCAATCAGAGAAGTCAAAGTGGGTGGGACCGCTTGGTTGACAGTCGACTCTGGGTGAGCACGCTAGAGGGGAGAGAGAGCATGCTGGGACCTTACGGTGGCGACAACGCACCAATCAACATCAACGAGAGTTTGTGAATTTGACCCTAGCCCTGTTCGGGGGAACTCTCGTTGCACGACATTCAGAACGCGTGCAATACGGACAAATGGAGGTGAAAGTTGGATGTAGCACCTTTTTTATTTTTTTCCCCTGCCACATCCTTCGACGAACGGTTTTGCATAATTGCCAACCTGGACTCTGGATCCGATTCCATCTTTCTTGAGTATCCACCATGGTTATATCAGCAGGAGATCTTGAAACGACCCTTAATGTCTCTTTTACACTCATCTATCAAGTCACGTCACTCAGAGGAAGATATATCTTCTTGATTGAGGAACCATGTCTTTGAGATCGCTTTTCCAGAGTAAATGGTTAGGCCTAATATGATAAGAGAAGGAAGAAAAAAAAGAGGAGAGAAATAGTTCCGATCAATTCTCATAGAATTGATATAGAATATCTCATGAAATAATAGACCAACTCAAGATTTTAATACAAATTACGAAAGAGGAGATTTTTAGACAAAAAATCATAGTTCGTATTTTGATTATTCCAACAACAAAAAAATTGCATGCTGAATTACGAAGCGTTCAATTCATCCAAGGGGGACTAATGTTCAACGAAATAGTTGAATCTTAAACTGGAACCAGATCATTCACTCCTGAACTGTTTCATTTTTGACCAAAATGATCAATCTTATACCAACAAAAAAAATTCTTCAAGGTAGATTAACTATCAGCAGAATACTTGAACATTATACAAAAAAAATTAATTTCCTACCAGCTATTCAAACTTTCTATTGGAAACGATCATTTTCATCTAAGAATAGAAGACTTCAATGTTTAATGAGGGAAATTCTTCCCTGCCAAAGAAAAATATAGAGATAAACCTCAATCTTCAATCAATTCGAATCAAAACGATCGAACCGTAGTCCGGAGTTGGAATCAATCCACGAACTCTCCTTGATGCCAGAAGTGCTTACGCAAAGTCAACAGCCAACCACACGGTATCCCCCACTCCAGCTTCGTTCATTGGCGCGCTTCTCCCAAGCTAAACAGAACGAGCTAGCGAAAAAGATGGACCATCTTCCTTTCTTCCATGTTTCGTTTTGAACGCGAGTGTCCTTGCAGAAGAACTGTCCCGGACAACTAATTCCGTTGTTCCTTATTTTCTTTTTAACTTGGTTAATAAACTGCTTGATTGATGACTAGTCGTCAAGAGGTTTCCATTCAGTAGATGCAAGAGCAGATTTTTGATAATGTATTCGACTTTCTGATTGAAAATTTGATTATCTTTTCGGAAGTTCATCCTTTTGGAAAAATTAAAAGTTTTTCGATTGAAAATTTCAAGATTCGGTTGAATGTATATCGATGCATGTACTCAAATCTTTTGAGAATTAATTAATTTAGTAAAAGATACAAAATTCCATTTGCAAATGATCACATTGTTTGGAAAATGGATTATTTCAAAGCAAATTTGTTTCTACTACCAAAATATAATTCATCCAATTGAAAAAAGTCCTTTTATATATTGTTAAAAATTTGATTTCATGGTTTAGAGTGGTTTTGGTTCAATTCAACTTTTTGGTTTAAAGTTGGTTGGAAGTCAAAAATTGGAATACTTTTTTGGATTTTTTTTTTCATCCGGAAGAACGAATTTTGAAAAAAGACATTCATTTTGAACCGAAAATATAAGGAGAGACACTTCAATTAAAAAAATACAATTTCAAATAAGAATATTATTTTCTTATTGATTCCTTTATAGTTCGAAATTCTTCTTGTTCCGTTGGAAATTTTACTGTTGGATTGGAATTCAAACTATTTGGTTGAAGATTTATATATTCCATAACCAATTCGTCTCTCTGAGCAGATGATTTAGTTCAAAAACTCAAACTATCTAGTTGAAAATGCTCTTTTTAATCGAAAGTTCGACTATATGATCGAGAATTTGTGTATCTTGTAAAAAGAATTCGTCATCAGTGTCCAACGCGTGAGCAACGGTGGAACACCTCTCTTAACACCTTGAATGCGTTTATGCGGTGAGCGCGATGTGGAAAGAGGAACCGAGAAGAGGATTCTCGAAGAAGCGTTCGGAGAAGGGGAACGAAGGAGAGGCGCCAGCCTTGTGTTGGACACCTCTGCTATATAATGATTTGCTCCAATCATTGGATAAACTATTTGTTTGAAAGGTTCTTTTGTTCTAATTATTGGGACTTTTTGATTGAAAATTGAAATATTTTGTACGCAATGCATTCTTCTTCTCAAAAATTCAACTTCTTGACAGAAAATGATCTTCTACATTTAAAATGCAATTGTTGGCTTGTACCTTTCAGTATTTTGTTGAAAATTCGTTTTTTTTGGTCATTATTAGATGTCTCTTTAAACAAAAAGTATCAGAGTAGGCTTATTGTTTAGATAACTTTACGATTATATAAACAAATCCATCGCTGAGATAATAAATAATTAGTTTTTTTTAACTCTTTCCAAAAGACATTTTCTAGATCATTTCAGAAGTATCTGAGTTTAAAGTCTCTTCCGCAGCCATTCTAGCTAATAATTATCTGTCTGGGCGACCCTGGATGGCCCTGGACGACCTGCCCGACCTGAACGTTAATTGTCTGTTACTTCAGCTAAAGCTCCGCTGCAAAGCACAAAGCCATTCTATTTTCTGGCATTATTTAAACTTTTCCTTTGTAGAGGCGATTCTAGCGACTATTATTCCGTATTTCTGATAAGACTGTGCATTTTGCTAAGAAAAAGCGTGAGATCATAAGAATGATCATCAGCGATGCTATTGAGGACGGGATTCCTCTAAAACACAAAGAAGATCAGATTCCAAGCAATAAATAAAAAAAATTGAATATTAAAAATGTTAAGATGAGAATTTGTCTTTTTGGATTGGAAATTTCTTTCCAATACCAGAAAAAGCTGGATTTGTGATAAAATTTGAAAACAAAAGAAAGATTTATCTAATCGAGTGATAAATAGTCTTTTTGTATCAAGGGCGCATAGTAAGCGATTCTAAGGGTCAGGTTTTCAATTATATAGCCATGGTACAAAAGATATTCTCCATCGATAACCTGTATCTGAATTTTCTCTTTGAGGACATGCGAAGCGGGCGCAAAATAGCCTCTTTGCGCCCAAGGCCTAGAAGAAGCAGGCGCAAGAGGAAACTTTGCATCCCTAACTTGGGAAAAAGTATATGCATTATTTTTAACAAACGTTCTGAACTCCACTTATAAATAAAGCTGCCCCTTATTTTTATGCGGATCCCTGTGAGGAAATTGTTCAAAGGAAACGGAAGGCGAAGTTTACGAGAAATCATCCGCTTCTGAGAGGAACTCCAGAGAGGGTTTTGCCAGATTGATTGCCCGGAGACAGTTGGAAATGAGATGTGTGTACTACGACCGAATCTAACTTGCGAAATCCCACCCTCCTTATCACCACTGGATCCTGAAATTGAAAATAATCTGATTCTGATGCCATTTCCAGTCTTGAGTTCAAATTTATTCCATGCAGTTAGGTTCATTTTTCAACGACACAAAGTGCAACAAAAGAGGAATTCGAGATTCGGGAAGTTTTTGAGCCTGAGTTTTGGAACATACTCTGCTTTTCGAGATGGAATTCCCATACAAAATACGCAGCAGCAGGTGTGCGTACTACGCAGTATCAAGGAGGAGGGGGGGGGGTTCTGCGCAGCAGCAACAGGGAAGTTTACTGTGTGGCAGCAGTTAGCGTATGTACTGCGTAGCACCAATAAGCGTGCGTACTGCGTAGCAACAATGAGCGTGCGTACTGTGTAGCAACAGTAAGCGTCCCTTTGCGTGACCACTGCAAGTGTGCGTACTGCGTAGCAACAGTAAGCGTGTGAACTATGTAGCAGCACGCTTAGCCAGCACGTAAGCAAGAAGATTTTCATCAAGGGCGTACTTTATTCGCAAAAATTAAACTAACAGGAAATGTTGCGTCTAGGGAATCTACGAAATCATTTCTGTGAAAATTTTTTAAAGAATGTGTTTGGAATCCACGCACGTCAAAAGAAAAACAATTGTTGTATGAGCAACGATAAAACAAAACAAACTTTCCAAGTACAGCACTAGAGTTCCTAGAATATCGATAATTTAAGATTGGAATATTTTTAATCTCATTATATTATCTAAATATTATAAACATGAATATTTATTTTCAACAGTAGTTTTAAAGTTTTAACACAAGAAGACTAATTATATTCAAAAGAATTATTTTCTTAACCTCAATCTCTTATTTTTTAACACATTATATAATTTTCTGTCGAAATGTTGTAATTTTAAGAACACAATAAAATTAAAGTTGTTGAATTTTCCACACAAAAATTACATTTTCCATCACAAAATTGATTTAAGGAAAAATCATTTCCTGCTCATAATATCAATGCCCAAATGTATAGCTTAATTTCAAATTTTCTACCCTAATAGTTGAACCGCGAACCGGAGATAATTTTTTTAAATATTTAACTTACTCAGATAGTAGAATTCTCTGTAAACTTCAATTATCAATCTTATATTAATATTTTTCAACAAAAAAAATTAGTTTATAGATACTTTCCTAATATTCAAATGAATTTTTAAATTTTTTTACCTAGCTAGATTTTCTGCTCAAATAGTTTGATCGTTAACAAAAAATACAAATTTTGAACAAGAAACGTAATTCTTAACCGAATTGTAAAATTTTTGCCTAAAACGAAAAGTCTCATATGGAAATGTGGAATTTCCAAATCTAACTTAAGATATTGAATTATTATTATATATTATATTATTATCATCATTAACAATAAAAAAATTAATATTCTATTATTATTATTCTATTCTCTAATTATATTCTTCTTTGCGAAAAAGTTAATTTTCTAGACAATACTCCAACATTGAAATTATTAATAATATTTTCATCGAACTAGCTCAACAAATAGTTTAATTTTCAAAAAATCGCACAAAAATAATTCGATTCTTCATAAAAAATCTGAGATAGAAAAAAGGGAATACACAAAATAACAATGGAGAACATCAGTTTTAGCCGCAAAGGGAATATCAAATTTGTATATAGAACAAAAATTCATATTCATTGAAAAAAAGTTGATTGTTACAACAAATTTTTGACCAAATAGCTTAATTTTGAATAAAGAAAAGAATAATTTCAAATCAGGAATTCAGCTGTTCAATTTTCACTTAAGCAGGTGATTTCAAACCACGGATAAAACAAATTTCGAACTCAAGAGCGCTTTTATTAAATTATTTAAACTTATATTCTAAATAATCGATCCAGTTATTTACAGTTTAGAAATTTATTTACGATTCCAAATCAATAATACTTAAATTGGACCAGGATACTAATCTAAGCAACAATTTTAATCGATCAGTTGAGATTTTGAAGAAAAACGTAAATTTGTATATCGGAATTGTTTAAAACAATTAAAATGTAATCCTCTTTTTTTTTGTTGTAACAAGATATCATTTCATCTGATTCCTCGATAAAATTGAATCTAAAATTATTACAGGTTTACAAATTCTACGAGAATCTATTTTTGTTCATTAATTTATTTATAACAATCGAGGAAGTAGAGAACCTTTATCCAAAATATAAGTCTGTTCCTAAATGTTGATTCAATTTCTTCATGCTTTTTTTGGAAAATGAGAATAGATGAGACACAGCAGGTAGCACATAAAAATAAATTTCGAGTTTTTATGACATTTTGCAACTTGAATAAAAATGAGACAAAATTATTTTTTTTTTTAATCGGCTCTGTGAAAGTGTTTAAAATTCAAATATCTTAAAATAAAAAAATTCTATTTCGCCTAAAGAATGTAGGTTTAGAACACGATTCGGCACCAATTCAAGATTTTCCTGGTGGAAAAAATTATTCGTTTTAAACAAATTGTATAAACTTGCCATTGACCTCGAAGTTCATCCGTTTTCAAAATATATTTTTGCCCTTAAATTGATTGTTTATATCGTGAAAATAATGCGCGCACATTTAAATATAAATTACAATGTGAATAATCTATTTTATAAATAAATTATATGAACAAATGTACATCTCGAGCATTCGTTAGCAGAGTGGAGCCATTTTTCTTCTTGTCTCGTTGATATTCTGTCACAAATTATTCTTCTGAAAAAAATCGGCCGTTTATCACTGTTTGTTTATTTTCAAAACAAATTCACATTTTGGGCAGCGCTAAGCGAAAAAAAATCTAGTCTTCTCCTGATATTATTGGAATTATACTTTCAATGATGGTTCGTGGAAAATAATTTTTTTTCTACCTTATTGTTCGTTTTATGAACGAATTGTTTGAAAGAAATAATTGTAAAAAAAAATCTGAATTGTTGGGAACTGATGTTTGTCAATGGAGTGCCTCGACAATTTCTTTCTCAAATCAGAGAAGAATACTTTTTGAAAAGTCCATTCAACGCGATTTGCAAATTCGGGTTTGTTTGTATCAATTTATGTAACACAAGGTGTGCCGAAATAAACAATTACAAACACTAGTATTTTCGTGTTTTTCAAAATTGTTTTCTGCAATTAACTCGAAAACGTTCAAAACTTTCGAAAGAGAACTAGTATAAAAAAAGCCAGAGAATTAATTGAAAATTGTATAATTAATTGTTATGATTACTTTCGAGAAAGGAGAAAAAATACGCCTTAGCCCGGATTTGAACCAAGAACACCACACGAGGGAAGCGTTGACCTAATCCTGTCACCGGGGTCACAGCAAATCGTTTCCTGTTTCTTCAATTTCTACAGGATGAAATTTCTATTGTAAAGTTTTGTTTAAAGTCTTCAGGCTTAATAGATTCGCGAAATGAGGCCCCAGTAGAGTAAATGATCGAACGCACTACCCATTGATGGTAGCGTTCCGGGTTCAAATCCTGAACGGAACAAAAAATTTTTTTCTCAAAAAATTATGAGACCCAGTAACTGGGACAATAATTAAAAAGAAAACTCCATTCCCTCACGGATAAAAGTAAAAAAAAAATTGATGTGGCGTCAGGATGACATCGACGTCTGTACGTTAATTAACGAGACATTGACACAGGTTTAATTAGGACCATAATTTTTATTTTCAATTATGTGTATATGAATATTTCTCGAATGAGGTCGACCCCTTGACAAGGCGTTAATTAAATTTTTTACTTTATCTCCAAACAAGATCTAATCAAACAAAGAAATATTGTATTTGCTTCAGGGAAAGGCGCAAGAAACTTCCTGCTCCGTAATTTTAATTTAGGCCGCTCTAATTATACACATAGAGCACTAGATTCAATTTAATAAGACATTTTGGAAAGCTAAATTAAATAAATATTTGTGGACTTTTTACGGGGGAGGGTGTATAGAAAATCTTACGAATAAAGTATCGTATACAAAATGAAATCTATTTTGTAAACGAATTTTTTTCCAGTTGAAAATATTATGTTTTGACCAAAAAGGACAATGTATCAACAAATAAATAAATGTTCAAGAATTAAAATCAGGTTCAAGAATGATATTGATAATATAACAATAATATTATATTTAAATGTATATTGCATTTATTATATTGTATATTTATATTATATTATTATATATGTTTTTGGTTAAAAAGATTTAAAACAATTTTAAATGGAATAGTTCAATTCTCAACTGAAAATTATAAATTTCAGAGAAAAACTGAAGAAGTTTAATTACTTATCAAAGAATCGATTTTGCACAAAAGAATTAAACAAATAATCAACCGAAGAAATAAGTTTCTAAATACAACGATCGATTTCCAACCACACGTTTCAAAAAACCAGTTCCCGTCCGATCACTGAAGTTAAGCATCATAGGACACGGTAAGTACTTGGATGGGTGACCGTCCGGGAATGATCAGTGCTGTTGGCATGTTGGCGGGAGACTGGTTACGCTTACCCGGCAAGGAATAATGGCCTAATGGTACAAAAATCTTCTATTGTTATCTCTTCTGACACTATTCCTTCCTTTTGTTCCTTCAAACATATCTCATCTTCCTTCTCCGTTATCAACTCTTTCCTTTTTCCCACCACCAGTCCTCCCATTGCTCTACCCTTTGCAAATTCTTTCTTTGCTTCTTTTACTCCCCACCTTTATCCCTTCGGTAGCCTTTCATTTACTCTCTCCTACCCTTTCTCATCTAGCCATGTCTCTATCATCACTACGACTTCCTATTGCCCCAACTTTTCCATGAACTCCCTATCCTTCTTTTTAATTCAGCTACATTACAGCAGGGGTACATGTGAATGAACGTATGAAGATCAAAACAGAGGAGTTAGGGGATTTGATGTAAGGGAAAGCAGAATGTGAGAATTTGATCGTAGGAGGAGATTTCAGTGCAGGAACAGGAGAAAGGGGAGGGAGAAGATAGAGTTGGGATTGGGAGGAAATAAAAAGACAAAGAAGTGAATGAAGAGGGGAAAAAAATTACAGAGAAGGTTGAAAGAGATATGATGGTTCATCTCGAACGAGAATATTGAGGGTGGTCAAGAGGGAGAGTACATTCTTGCAGGGGAAAAGAAAGTTATAGACTATATTATTGTTGAGGATCGGAAAAGAGAGAAGATAAGAAGGCTCAAAATAAAAGGATACGGAACATTTCTCACTGTTAGTGATATTAGAGAAAAGAAAAAGCGCTGAACAGGAAACATAAAAAACAAACAGGGAAGAAAAAGAGTAGAAAGAGATAACTGGGCAGCAGAAGGAATAAAATAATTAAGAGAGAAGATAAAGATCATGAAAATAGAAGGAGGAAAGGTAAATAAAGAGATGGCAATTGTGACTGGAAAGGTGAAAAGAATTCAAGTAAATATTGTTGAGGGGGAAATCAGCGGAAGACGGTAAAAGAGGCAGCTGTAACGAGGAATGTAGAAAAGAAAAAATAAGGAAGGAATTGAGAAAATAGAGAAAAGGGGAGGGTAGTGCGGTGGAATGCAGCAGAAAGAGAGAAGAGTAGGCAGAAAAGGCTAGCAGATAGTAAGAATATTTCATGTAATTGTCGGGAGTAGTGGGAAAAAAATAAAAGGAGGAAAACTGAGAAGAGAACAGGACGGAGAAGAGGATATCACAAGGGAAGAAATAGATATGGCGATTGGGTTCTTGGAAGAGGTGTAGGTAACAGGTATAGACGAAATCCCCGAAGAAGTATGAAGAAATAAGGGAAAATAAGTGGAGGAGCGAGCGTGGATAATGTGCAGCAGGATTTGGAAAGGAAAAGGCTGACGAAGAATATGGGAAGGAGGGATACATGTACTAATAATGAAGAAAGAGGGGAAAAGGTTGGAGATTGTAGGGGCGTGACGCTGATGCAAACATTATATGAGACGTATGTCAAAATAATTTCAGATAGGGTAAAGAAATGAATAAAGGAAGAGAAAATAATTCCTTTGAATCAGAAAGGATTGAGGAAATATATGGGAGTGATGGGTAATGTTCATTTGCTGAATGATATAATAAAAAGGAGAATCAAAAGAGGAAAGCGGAATGCGCCAGGGATATTTGTGGATTTTGAAGCAGCTTTCGACTCATTGGAAAGAAAAAGAGATATATAAAGCCATGGAGAAGAAGGGGATGAGAGAAGCTTTGGGGAGAAAGGTAGGTGGGGAAACAAATAGGAGAACGTTTTTCAATGGCTAGAGGTGTAAGGCCGAGATGTCTGCTAAGCCCTCTCCTGTTTAATATTCTAATCCCAGATTTGAGAAAGGAAATGGAGAGAAATGGATGGAGGGAAAGACGGAGGAAAACAAACAGCGAAATGGAAAGGTTTAAAGTGAGAGGAAGTGAAGGGATTTGAGTATCTGGGTTTTTTAGTGCAGAAAAATAGGAAGCATGGAGCACATATAAGGGAAAGGATTGGGAAGACGGCGGGGATATTGAAAAAGATTTGGGGAATTAGAAGAAGAAGATTTAAAAAGGAATGGAAGAAAGTGTAAGGATGATTGATGCATCGGCATGGCCGGTATTAAGCTATGGGGCATAAAAGTAGAGACGGTCGGAGAAAAGGTGACAGGGAAGATGCAAGAGCCATATATTAGATGTACATTAGGGATAGAGTGAAGACCGTAGGGGTATATGATAAGAGAAGAGGCTTAAATTGATGGGCTGGGAAACGGGCATGGAAATTTGGAGAGAACCTCAGAGAAGGGCAGGGAGGAGAGATGGTGGAGGAGTAGTAAGAAGAGGTGGAAGAAAGAGAAAATCAAGATGCAAGAAAGGGTTCGAGGTGATAAAGAGAAAAGTATTACCAAAAAACCTGGAAAGGAAAAGAGTGGAAAGGAGATGAATAAGAATAGCTAGGTGGAGTTCAGAAAATGAAGTAAAGGAAGT
Organism: Neuroterus valhalla; assembly: GCA_011762715.2. Classification (NCBI taxonomy): domain Eukaryota; kingdom Metazoa; phylum Arthropoda; class Insecta; order Hymenoptera; family Cynipidae; genus Neuroterus; species Neuroterus valhalla. Next base: position 43,777 of record WSXT02170508.1, on the reverse strand, counting down.
TACGTATTGAGAGAAAGATGAGAAGAGAAAATGCAGAGTGTACGAGTTGATGGAAGAGACATGGGAGCATGAATAGGATGGTTGTATGAGGGTAAAGGAGGAGAGGGAAGGATGTCAACAAAGTGTTAAGCAAATGTTAGGAAAAGAAGGAATCGAAAAAGAAGGTAGAGAAAAAGAATGGATGAAGACAGTGGAGAAAGCTAGAGGAGTGGACAAAAAAGTTAAGGGAATAGATATAGTAAATAAAAGAGATAGAAATGAAACATTTTGATGTAAAAAAGGTGTTAAGGAAAAGAAGTTATGTAAACCCTCAGAAGGCACATTGTAGAAAAAGAAGAAGATTTTTAACCAGAATGTTGAATTTCCAGCTAGAAAGGGGAATTTATTCCAAAAATGGAAAATGAGACATTTTCAACCAGGAAGTTCAATTTTTAACTTTAGAAAGGTAAATTTTCAACAAAGATTCGAGCTAATAAACATCTCCATTCTCAGTGAAAATTCACAGTGTGTAGGAAGATATTCCACTAAATGTAAATAATTCTATGGTGGTATGTGGAATTCCACTTCTATCACGTGTAGCGTAAACGGGTTGATAATGACGGCGTCAATGTAGCAACGCCGGAGATAACGTACCAGGCAGGACATCAGTCATAGTGAGATGACATTCATGGATATTTTCCCAGCGCGCTTTCATTCCCGAAGGACCATGGTTCTTCCCTTTTACCTTTTCGCTTTGCGATTTAAAAATTCCGTCAAACCTAGCGAACCGTATTATATTATCGAGTCGAGCGAAAATTGGAACACATTCAGGAAATTGACCCTGGACACATCCTGTCGTTCGGATTCAGCCATTTCATGAGAGTTCTATTGGCTTGAAATGCGAAAGACTAACTCTCAGCGAGTTTTTTTAGTGACACTTCCAACCTGCGGACTCTATCAATGAATGATCCCAGCTTTGATGCACACTCTCCAAATCATTGCTGCTTTGTTGGAAGCATTCCATGGAATAAAATAGGAATATCTTTTCTAGAGCTACGGTTTGTTCGATGATAACAGTAGGGATGCTGGGGATTTCTTCTGGAACTCGTTATTGGGTACCCTATATACTAGCAATGCTAAAGGAAGGATCATCGTACTCGAAGACATAAATATTTGGAGTAGATCTGGTGATGAATGAAAGAACAAAAGAACATGTCGAAATGTTTAAATGTGTTGAACGGTAGCTATGGGTTAGAATAACAAAGGTTATCAGAAGACTATTTATCAACGCGGGATACGTTGAAGTCGATAGTGACGGTAGCGATACAAGAGATTTGTTCTAGAACTCGTTAATGGGTACCCTTGATACTTGCGATGATAACGAAAGGATCATCGTACTCGATTGCATGAGAAGCTGGGTTGAATTCAACGCGAAGATAATGACAGGGAACTTGCTTATTTCTCAAACAGCTTAGAAAAATCTTTTGACAGAAAATATGCCTTCAAAAGTTGAGGAGTAGATTTGGCGATAAATGAGAGAACAAGAGAACATTTTAAAGTGTTTAAATGTGTTGAGCGGTGGCTGAGGGTTAGAATAATAAAGGTTATCAGAAAACTATTCATCAACACGTGCTACGATTAAGTAAATAGTGACAGTGGGGATGTAAGTGATTTATTCTAGAACTCGTTAATGGGTACCCTAGATACTTGCGATGATAACGGAAGGATCATCGTACTCGATTGCATGAGAAGCTGGGTTGCATTAAACGCGAAGATAATGACAGAGAACTTGCTTATTCCTCAAACAGCTTAGGAAAATCTTTTGACAATAAATATGCCTTCAAAAGTTGAGGAGTAGATTTGGCGATAAATGAGAGAACAAGAGAACATTTTAAAGTGTTTAAATGTGTTGAGCGGTGGCTAAGGGTTAGAATAATAAAGGTTATCAGAAAACTATCTATCAACACGTGCTACGATTAGGTCGATAGTGACAGTGGGGATGTAAGTGATTTGTTCTAGAACTCGTTAATGGGTACCCTAGATACTTGCGATGATAGAGAAAGGATCATCGTACTCGGAGACATAAATAGTTGGGCTGCTGTTCAACGCGAAGATAATGGAAGGGACCTCTGTTATTTCTCAAACAGCATAGCCAAATCTTTCGACGGAAAGTATGCCTTCGATACTAGCAATGCTAAAGGAAGGATCATCGTACTCGAAGATATGAACAGCTGGAATGACGTTCAACGCGAAATAATGACAGTGACCTTTGTTATTTCTCAAACAGCATAGGCAAATCTGTTGACGGATAGTATGCCTTTGAAAGTTTAGGAGAAGATCTGGCGATGAATAAGAGAACCAAAGAACATGTCAGATTGTTTAAATGAGTTAAAGGGTAGCTATGAGTTAGAATAACAAAGGTAATCAGAAGACTATTCATCAACGCGTGCCACGCTCAAGTCGATGATGACAGTTTTTGTTCTGGAACTCATTAATGGGTACCCTTGATACTAGCGAACATAGAGAGAGGATCATCGTACTCGAAGTCATGAGTAGCTGGGTTGCTGTTCAACGCGTAGATGATGACAGGGAACTTTGTTATTTCTAAAACAGCATAGGCAAATCTGTTGACAGAAAGTATGCCTTCGGAAGCTGAAGAGCAGATCTGGTGATGAGTGACAAAAAAACGAACATGTCAAATTGTTTAAATGTGTTAAACGGTAACTATGATTTAGAATGGAAAAGGTAATCAGAAGACTATTCATAAAGGCGAGCTACGATCGAAACGATAGTAAGAGCGCGGATGTGAGAGATGTATCTCCAAAATCGTTTATTGACACCCTAGATATTTGCGATGCTGGAGAAAGGATCATCTTACTTGGAAAGATGAATACCTGGGTCACAGTTCAGAGCAAAGGTATCAACAGGGTACTCAACAATTTCTTGAACAGTATGCTGTTCAAGAAAGGCATACCTCCGAAGAGATGTCAGGCAGTGGATAGAGATTGGGTGGTTGGAATTCTAGATGTGTGGATCATCTCAGGGAAAGGATAAAGAGAAAGGGGTGTTAGATAAGAAAAATAAGAATCGGCTCGAACTTTGTTCGAAATAAGATAATGAATCGCTTGTTGCTCGATAAGTCGATAAGTGGGAATTAGAATACTATCATTATTCATTAATATTCCTTCTCAAAATCGTAAGATGATGCACTAGAGACTTGCGATGTTGACGGGAGGATTATCCTACTCAGAGACATGAAGGGCTGGGTTCGTTCTCAAAGCGATGGTACAGATAAGGAACTTGGTCATTTTCAAGCCATAAAAACTACGGTACTAGAAAAAAATCAATAAGCTGAACCTTTGATGGATATGGAACGGATATTTTCCCTGTAGTTTCATAAATGAACCTGAGTCAAGGATATGGACGAAGAATTCATTTCAAGGAGAAAAAAGAGTAAGTCAATAGAAATCTAGGGGGTGCGTGAATAATGATACAAGGTAGCATCTTTTGAAGTGCATCCGAAGTCTAAAGGATTACTACTGCAGGAAAAAAAATTGAAGATGCTCGGTGGAATGAGGAAATCTGCGTGGTAAAAGCAAGCAAGGATTTAGTTGTCCGGAACAAGATATAAAAATGCAAAATTATTTCAAAGGAAATGAGAAATCATTGTGAGATTGTGTTAAAAATACGAAGGGAGGGAGTTATAGCTCTGAGGTTGTCGAAATCGGGAATTCTGATGGTATTACCGCTTGCATGCTCAAGAGTACTGGAAAATACTTGTTTATGTGGTTCGTTGAATTTGGGAATACGTGTGCCGTGAAAGGTAAAGTTCCAAGTGAGTGGAGAAAAGCATCGCGGTACTTGAAAGGAAGGGTGATAAAGGTGACCGTACTGAATAAAGCTTACCAAAACGCTCCTCAAATCAGTAAAAGCCATACAAGTAGTGAAGTAAGAGTAAGAACGAGTAGATAAGTAAGTGATTGATTTGACCATAGTCATTCTGTAAAGGAGAAAGTATGAAATGCCATGGAAGCACAAGAGCTTGCATAAGAGGTATATGAATATGGATATAAGGGGAGAAAAAGATGTATGTAATGAGATGATTGTGTGGAGGACAATCGTTCATCATTGGCCTAATGAGATAATAAAAATAATGATAAACATAAAAATAAATCGTTCGTCAGATCATCAAAGCTCTCAAAGCACTCAATGCAACCGAGTGAGACTAATTTTATAGCGACTCACAAATATAAATTGAACTTATCGAACCGGAAGATTATGCGAACCAAGCAGAAGCATTCATTTCGCTGTTTTCAAGCAACAGCAGCACTTTTTACCTTCCATTTTCCGTATTGCGAACATTTTTTCTGAAATCAAAGCATAGCTCTCGAGTATTAAAACTTAGGTTGACTCTAGAGTCTTGAATCAGGTGAATTCCCCTAGTTACATGCGTTGATAATAATAAACAGGGATAAAAACTGGGGGAAAAACTCATAACAGAGGAAAAAACTCCACATGTGCTGCTTTCTAGCGGAGACATTGAGCAGCGGTAATGGCGTTTCAGTGAAATGTGTTACAACAAACAGAAGAATAGTTTTTACGATAATATGCAACAGTCCGGATCCAAAATTACAACTTTTAGACCTCCTCGGAATCAAAAAAAATATTCTTTCCTTTTTTGCTCTAGCTTAAAGAGATATTATCGATTTCCGATGTGAGTTTAAAAGAGTTAGTACCAGTCGATGACAGGAAAAACCACATTATAGGAAATGAGGCAGTTTGCACTTTAAGAGGTAATACTTAATTTATACCTCTTCTTAAACTAACCGATTGGGAAGGATATAGACTGCAATATACTGCAGCCGTTACCGATCGGAAAGCAATTACAGTGGCTGGTCAGGGCTGAGAAGAATGAAATGACTCGTGGCTTGAGCAAAATAAATAGGCCTAAAAAAATTTCGAGACCGTAGCTGATTTCTTCCACTTACTCTTGGTTTGGGCCTTTACATCAGTTCTCCTAGCTTTGAACTTACATGGGAGGAATTTCCATATAGGAATTGAAATCAGCATTTGGTAAGCCACTGTATAGTTTCCCTATTTCAGATCAGGCGCTGATCAAGAAGAAAGAGAGAACCAAAATAGTTCCGACAGACTGTTTACGGCAGGCTCCAGCCCGAACTTATTAGAAGGCAGAACAAATGTTATTGAAATGGGTGTGATTAGAGAAAGATAGTGGTAATAAAAATAGGCGTGGTTATAACGGTGAGCGTGGTTATAACGGTAGGCGTGGTTATAACAGTAGACCTGGTTATTACAAGAGGCGTGGTTATTACCATGGGCGTATTCATTAGAATAGGCGTGCTGATTGAATGGGACGTAGTGATTGAAGTAGGTATTCTGATACAGTAAACTACGACTAAATGAACTTGTATGGAACATTAACCTCATGTACACGATTCGAAGAAAGTTGCATAGGTTGACCTGAAATAAACAAGGCCTTTCAAGACATTATAATGAAAACTGAAATGGGAATAGTTATTAGACTAGGCGTGTTTATTGGAATAGGTGAAGTTATTGAAATCAACGTAGTTTTTTTCAGTGTTCGAAAATCAATTAGCTTCTCTGCAATTTTTTTTTAATAATAATTCCAATTTTCAACGATCAAGACTCACACAATCCGAAATTGCTCAGGCTACTGACTCTGTTTATTTTGAGCAGAAATAATTGGTTCTGAAAATATTTATTAGAATTCCAAATCCAATATATAATATAACTTCAAGTATTGGACAGACGATCAGGTTTCCGACAACAATGAGTGCAAGGCTTCCCGATCATTCTATCCCATCAATTATGTCGCATGAGGAAATGAATTCGAGGAAAACGTTAATCAATCCAGTGTACACGAATCTGTACCACCAAGGGAGTACATATAATTTCGGCGGAAATTCTTGAGACGGAATCGCACAAGACTGGAGGCAAATCGTCTTCTGGAAAGGGGAAGCAAAGGTGGAGGGTATAACCCCGGGGGTGGATTCTAATAGTTATTTCCGTAATTCTCATGGCACGTGATCGAATTCCAGGTTGTCTAATCGGTTAACTCCACCCATTCGGAGCGACTTCTACTTCGTTTCCGGTCTTAAACTGAATGTGAGTCAAAGATCGTTTTTACGAAATTACATTTTCTTCTCAGAATAAACTACTATCAGGAAAGAAGAACAGTCTCGCGTTTAAATCAGGAAACAGAAGTATTGGCGGTTACACTCCTGACAGAAACTGAAATTCTGAATTAAAAGCCTATTAAAACCTGGAAGAAATTTTTTCTTGAAACCATATAAATCTCACGTTGAGGTCAGCCAGTAGGCTAAGACTGATTCAAAGGTAATTAAGACAAATATGAGTTGAAAATTGAATCAACTTGGACCAGGGACAAGGGTTTATTTACCCCAGGCTATTGACGTAAACATTGAGAGGCAAATGATCGATATCCTACGTTCTGATGATTAGTAGTCTTGGAAAGGATCGATCATTTTCGGGGTTCCGTTGTTTTCTCATTAAGGGGGGGGGGGGCGGAAGAGAAAGGGCGATTTTATCGAAAGGGCGCTGGTGATTATATGCAAGCAGGAACCCCTGACCCACGAGCCCCTGAAAAAACTTTGACTTCTTGAGAAGGAGTGAGTCACGTCTTGAGATGCACTCTATTTATCACCGACTGGAAGGCGTTCCTCAATCGTGGGTCAGTAGGAGGGGTCACACTGGATTGGTCCGCGTTCGCCGCTACTGAGAATTCAAGTTACCGTAATTCCATCATCGACAGTGCTAGAGGGGAGACGCACGCGATTCACTCGTGCTTGCCGGGCATAATATTTCCAACGCAAGATAATTATCGATGCCTACGCTACACTTGTCACTTGTCTGGGCAGTTTTTAATCATCTATGCTGATAAGAGGACGCTGGTTCTATTGGAAAGTAGTCCGTTTGGTTGAGGATTCAACTATTTTCCTAAAATTACTTTTTTTATGCAATAATTGACAAGTTGTAGAATCGCTCTCGTTTTGTTAAGAAGAACTTTTGAACGAAAAATTTCTTTCCATTTATGTTCAGAACTATTGTTCTTTACTTAAAATTCGTATGAAGTGGAAATTTATTTCCTTGGTTCGAAATGAATCAGTGGGAGTCGGAAATTCGGTATTTGTTAGAAATTTATCGATTTTGTTCATAGTGTAACTGAGTCGTTCAAGTAATATCTTTTAGGTTCAGTGGTTTTCCTTCCGGATGTAAAAATTTGAGTATTTTGTCAATTTTTTCTTCATTTTATAGGAAGTTCAACCATTAAGTTAATAATATTATCAGTTGGAGATTCATTCTTTGGTCTAAAATGTAACTTTTGATTAAAATTAATATTTTTTGTTGAAAATTTATATTTTTCAGAAATTAAACTTTTTTGGTAGAATACTCGTCTGAGTTTTCAAAAATTGAACAACTTCCTAAATATTGATTTTTTTAGAAAGAACAAATCTCATTTGTTTTGAAATCTTGCATTTTGAGTTACGAATTCTATATTTTCGTACGAAATTCATCTTCTTTGGTAGAAAATAATTTTCTTTGAATAGAATTTGTTGCAATCCCTCTAAAAAATCGTATCTTCTATTGAGGATTTAACTATTTTTCCGAAAAATGGTGTTTTTTCGTTGGTAGAACTTAAGTAGATGATTTATTCCCCTTTTTCCCCTCAAACAATTCACAAAACAGTTAGAATCGGAAGAAAATTAAATAAAAGTACTACACAGTTTGCCTTACGCATGGATTTGAAAAAGGCGTATTCTCGGAATAGGCGTGGTTTTCAAAATAGGTTCGGCGTTCAGAATAAGCGTGAGTTACTTTATAGGCGTAGTTCCTCAATAGGCGTGATTTTCGAATTGTTTCAGGCGTGGTCTTCGGCGTCGTTTCATCCTTGGTTTTTAAAAGACGTATTATCTTCGAAGAGGCTTAGTTTGGTAGTAAGCGAGATTATTGAAAGGGTTGTGGTTTTCCATAGAAGCGTAGTTTCTGAATAAGCTTGGTTTTTTAAATACGCGTTTTTTCGGCTTTCAATTTCGATACTTATGTGGCGAAAAAAATGTTTTTGTCATAAATTCATCTTTTTTTGGGAAAGACTGTCTTTTTCCGTTAGAAAAATATATTTTGGTTGATATTTCCAGCATTATAGATGATTGTTTTATTTAAAGGCAATGAAGAACTAATTCTACTTTAAGATTAGAATTCAGCGTCTCTTTTCTCGCTATAACTGTGAGCATTAAAATCGGAAGTACACTGTTGAATTTCAACAGGAGCTTTACATTATTGTGCAGGCTTTGATACTTTCTCGTTCAAGCATCCTTTAAGTCTATTCTATTTTTTTCTCCCTTGTGCATTTTTATTCCTGTTTACATAACGTTGCGCGCAAACGCTCTATGGAAGCTTAACAGTCTGAACAGTTTTGAAATGCCATGTCTCGGAAAACTATGCGCGGAATTTTCTCATTTTTCATGTCTGCCTTCCGACAAGTTTGCCTCCGGCTTGTCTTTTTATTTATAAAATAAAAGAAATATTGATCGCATTTCCCTTGAGTCACATTCCAACAGAATAGGAGTACCGAAAAAAGGAGGAAAAATGTTATAAAAAAATTGAAAAACAGCAGAAAGAAAAAAAGGAAAAAAGAAGAAAATCAAAGAATGCACAAGAGGAAATATTGATTCGGAAAGGTATTGTTCCCTATCTGAACAATAAAAGTATGAATTTCAACTTTCAATCAAGTTTCGAATTTTCAAATCAATAAATTTTATTCTCTACTGGAAAATACGAATTCAGAACTTGATAATTGTATGTTAACATGGACAGATCAGTTCCCGACCGAGACGTTGCTCTTTCATTCAGAAAATACGTCTGCCTTGCCCTTCCCTTTAGAGAAAAATTAGCTTGGTTCTTGAAATGGATGTGGTTTCTGAAATGAGAGTGGTTTTGAGAATTGGCGTAGTTTGAGAAATGGGCGTGGTTCTCGAAACGGGCGTACTTTTCGGAATGAGCGTGGTTTTCATAAATGAGAACGTTATTTATGAGCGTGCTTTTCAAACAAATAGGCCTCATTTTCATTGAAGCGTGATTTGCAAATATGCGTGGTATGAATGTGGTATTCAAGACGGGCGTGGTATTCTAGATGGGCGAGGTATTTCAGATGAGCGTTGTTATCTGAATGAGCATGACATTTTAGATAGGAGTTGTCTTTGATATAGGTGTGTTCCTTAAGGAAGGCGTGATCAATTCTGAATATTTGAAATGGATGACCTTCTTCTCTTCAAAAATATCAATTCCAAATTGTCTAATAAAATGAAGTGAAAACAAGTGACATTGTTATTTGAATAAAGAAAGAATCGTAGAAGAATACAAGATTACAGCTACAGTTCCAATCATTTTCCGAACTCCTCCGCGAGAATATTTTATGAACCAATGAAATGTTATCACTGCATAAAAATCGATTTAACGCTTTTCGTGTGGCGAGGCTATCGACCCAATGATGATAATAATCATAATTTTTCATGCTGATAATCCCATCGAGGGGGAAGTGTTCAAGGGTGAGAGATGGGTGGGCGTGAAATAAGCGGACCACCTGTGCTCCCACCTCCCACTTACCCCCCTGTTACCTCTCCTAACACATTTTGTTCTCACTTCCTCTTATCTGGGTATCAGTGTCCACTTTAACCCACAAATAAATCCAAATGCTCTTTTCCAAGTGTTGATTTTCTGTTTTAAACAGTATGGTATTACTATTTAGGTTCAGAATTCATATCATTTTATCGAGAATTATTTTTTTTCTGGTCGGTAATTCAATTTCACTATATTTGATTCAGAATCGATCCTTTTGATCAAACATTTTCTAAAAATATCAATTGTTTTCAACGAATTTAGTTCTTTTTTCAGCATTCAACTGTTTTGGTGGTGTTCCCTCTTTGGTTGGAAATCCCATTGTTTTAGTAAAGACTTCTAAATTGAAAATTTATCTTCATAATAGAAAATAATTTTCTTCGTCAGAAATTACTCATTTCGGACCAGAAATTCAACTATTCAATTATGGCTCAAACTTCACCTGTCTTGTTTGGGATTAGTCCCTTTTGCTAAAAATTCGAATTTTTGGTTTCTGATGAAACCGTCTAATGAAAAATCAATTCCATCATAGAAAATTTGCATCCTTGAAATGAAAAGGCCCCTCATAACTCTTCCACCTCTAACCAGATTTCTTGGGCTCTTATCTGGTACAACACAGTGAATCATACTGTGCGTTTTGCCTCTGCATCAAGTATTCATGTATATTATTTCATGCTTAAACTAGGTGTTTGTAATTACCAAGCCTTCTTCTAAGCATAAGCCGATCAATTTCCCCCGTAACCGTTCGCTTAAGAGTCTCCGAAATGACTAGACACTCTCTCAGTACCTTCGCGTTGAACATCAACCCAGCCATTCATGTCTCCAAGTCGGATGATATTTTATCTCAAGCAGCGCAAAGCAATTTCTGAGCTGTATTCTAGGTCATACCTAGGTTTGTTCAGGGCTTTTCCTGCGACTCGAGAAATTTCAGGCTATTTTAAGGTTTTCAAAAGTTCCCAGGTCAATACACCCTGATTGATATTAATATCCCTCACATCAGTAATAAGGGAAACAGCGGTGACGTTCGCTTTGTTAAATGTGCCCATTCTGACAA
>WSXT02170508.1:13997-25477 GCA_011762715.2 Neuroterus valhalla | reverse complement strand
GCTAATGACCGCTATTCAGCATGCAAGGCGGTGCCGATTTTCAGGCGCAAGAATCACTTGATTTTAAATTTGAACAAAAAAAAAAACAACAACGCAATATTCGGGAAGAAGAAGTCTATGCGAGCCTCCATTAGGGTCTAAAGATGAGTTGAGACGAATATCACGACAAAAAATTCACCAGTGTAAGAGGATTATGTCTTTGGCGAAAGCCTATTCTTAAGGAAGCATCTTAAGGGAAACTAGACCTGAAGCTGGAAGAATCAAATATGAAGCCACTCATGTCAGATATCTGTCTTCACATTCATGAAAATATAGAGCAACTTGCATTAGTTGTCATTTATGTTGATGATGTAATGCTAGCATCAAACAACAACAACAACAGAGTATTCTTTTCAGACGATAGACCTTATCAAACTTGACTATTGTCTTGGTATTGAATCCTCTCAAGACTAGAACAGGGATGATATAAAAATGACCCGGAAGGAGTACATCTTAGATATCATCAGAAATTTATTAAGAAATATCTTTCACTTGTTCCTAGATCCTCCAACTTCTCCATAAAATTTTTAAAAGAAATGATTCCGAAAATTAGGAGAGAAAAAAGAGACATGTCGAACATTCCATATTGCAAACTTGCAGGTTCATCACTGTATTTTGCCACATCAACACGAACAGACATAGCCGATGCTATAAGTTTGCAGAACCAGAGCATGTTTTTTCTGGTTTAAGAGAACCGGAAAAGCTCAAGCAATCTTCCTTGATGCTAATGAAGGGAGAAATATTGACAACAGAAGATCATACACTGGACATGATTTCCAATGTACAAATCGCTCTTCAGTTGGGTCTCAAGAAAACAAAAAATTGTTGCCATGTCTACGGCCAAAGCGGAACATGCGGCGTTATCGGAAGCTGCGAAAGAGTGTGTTTATCTACTTACCTATCAATCATCCTTTAAGATACAAAATGAGGAGAGAAGAAATTGAACGTGTTACACCATCCCTAAACAATGTCCATCTCCCAAGGGTGGAAAAGACGAGGCCACGAAAGCTTTGGAGACAATTATTCTGCAGAAATGCTCCGATTTTGCATCGCAGGGTTCACTTATTGAATTTGAATGCTCAAAGAGGAGCCCGCGGTTATGGAATATATTCAGAAAATCCGGAATGTCGAAAAAATCAGCCGAGGTCAACGATATTCCAAGTCCTTCCAAAACGGATATTGTATGGCTGGCAAAATTCCAATAAAAAATGGCAAGCAACCGTTCTGCTAGACCGATAATCGAACCGTCGCGGAATTGATATACATGCTACGTAGTACGTACAGAGAGAGCAATCGTAACTCTAAAATTTGAGTCACGGCCAAGATTCCTCCTCTAGGATAAAGAAGTGAAATCTTTTGGGAATTCGACTCACATAAATCCCTGGGAACACCAGAGTCCGAGCTTCGTCGAACAGGACCATCACAATCGCAAATATATTCGGATCTTCTCCAAACTTTCCTAATTCTACACATATTCTATAGCATTACTTTTGAGATTTTGCGATTTTGGTAATTTTTGGTATTATGCGAATTACTTGATTTTTCAGTCCGGTGATTTTTTCAATATTCGAAAACAGAGCGAAGTCACAGAATTTTGCAAATTTTGAAAATTCCATTTATTTTGTTAAATCCGAGGATTTCGCTCTTATATAATATTAATTTTGTGAATTCCGCTAATTCTGCAAATTTTCGGATTTTGTGAACAGGACGAATTGGGTCAGTTAAGCGCATTTCACAAAGCTTACAATGTAAGCATATCTTGCTCTATCGACAGGTTTTGTGAATTTCCCGATTCATGCTAATCTCGCGAATTTTGTAAATTATGCTTATTTTGAGAATTTCCCGTATTTCGTCAATTGGGCTAAGCTTCCGAACTTCAAAGATGTTTCAAATTGAGTATATTTAGAATATTCGTTAAATTCTGCGAGTTCTTTGACTTTCCAATATTTTCTTAATTCTGTAAATTTTTCGAATTTCGTGTATTTTGTTATTTCCCTGGAATTCACCAATTCTGGAAGTTCTGGCAAATTTTGCGATTTTCGTCAATTTTGCTTGATTTGTGAATTTCCCGATTTTTACGGATCCGTTGAATTTTCTCGAAATTCGCAAACAGAAAAAATAAGTGAATTTGACCAATTTGGCATATTTCCATATTTCTTGGATTTGGTTTCGTTTCCTTATTTTAGAGATATTTCAAATTGAATCAATTCAGAGAATTCGGCAAAGCTTGCGGATTGTGTGAATTTCACATATTTTATAGACTTTCTCAATATCGCAAATTCCGAATAACATGTCATATTTGTGGATTTCGCCAATCATGCGAATTATGCGAATTTGATCATTTTTTAAAACTTTTTCTAAATCTGTGATTTCGACAAAGTTTTTGTATTCTACAGATATTTCGAACTAATACAGTTTAGAGAATTCGATCGATTCTGTGACTTTTGCGAATTTCACATATTATGTTCATTTTGTCAACTTTGCGGATTTCGTAAATTATGTTAATTTTCTGATTGCAACAGTTCTTAGAAATATGCGATTTTGCAGTTTAGAAATTTTTTCTGAATCTGCGAATCACCTGAATTTTCCGAATTTGGTAAATTTGGTTAAGTTTTCGAAATCTAATGATATTTGGGAACGGGTGAATCTAGGAAATTTCATCGATTTTGCGAGTTTCGTTGATTCTGCAAATTTCGCATATTTTGTTCATTTCGTTGATTTCGCGACTCCTGCATATTATGCTTATTTTGTGAAATTTTCTAAATCTGCCGATTTGGCGAGTTTTTAGATTTCCATAAATTATGCTCGTGAATTTTGTGTAATTTGTGAATTTTCCGAGTTCTCTAAATCTACCGAATTTTCCGAAATTCGGGAAAAGAGCGAATTGAGTCGATTCGATGAATTTTTTGTATATTGCGAATTCAGCATATCTTGTAAATTGAAAGAATATTTTATATTCTGCCCGTTCTGTGAATATTGAGAATTTCACATTCTTTGGCAATTTTTCCAATTCCATATATTATTTTACTTTTGTCAAATCTGCTAATTTTTCTCTTTTCGTAAATTCATCGATTTTTCCCCAATTTTGAAATCTGGAATTTTTTTTGGTATTCGTAAACCAGGCGAAGTGAATGAATTTGGCAAATTAGGAATATTTTTCCTGTTTTTGACATATCTCGAATTGAATTCATGTAGATAATTTGTTTAATTTTGCGTGTGTTTTGGATTTAGCGAATTCAGCATATATTTTTATTTTGTAAATTTAGATAATTTTTTTCCTAATTATGTTAATTTTGTGAATTTCGCTAAATTCGAAAATTCCGTCAATTTTTCAAAAGTTTGCCAATTTTGCGTAATTTTCGAATTTCCCGATTTTTGTGAATGTAACGAATTTTTCGGAATTTGTGAACAGTGCAAATTGAGTCGATTTGATGGATTTGGTTAATTTGGCGTATGTTGTTGATTTTGTGAATGTTGAATATTTTACAAATTCACGCTATTCGCGGAATCTACCAAATTTACCCGATTCCCAAAATTTTCAAAATTGAGCGAATTTTCAAAATTAATATAATTTCCAGAATATATAGAATTTTCCAAATTGACAGGATTGCTGAAATTCGGAAAATTCGTGGAATCCTTAAAACTTCTTAAATTTCGAAAACGTTCACAATTTGCAAAATTTTCAAAACTCTCAACATTCGCAGAAATCGTTAAATTTGCAAATATCCACGGATAAAAATTTCTAACTGGAATATGAAAAGTCTGATTATGTAAAGTTGTCCCCCGAGTTTTTTAATCCACAGAAAAGGCACGTGGAACGTAAGGTCGACAATGAATGGCAGTTCCAAGACTAAAAGCATTGTTAAGATTGCTGCTTGTGATCTCTTATATTTTCTGCAGTCTCCCTCGTTACAGAACCTTATCAGCTTCCATTTCCATATTGCGCCTCAGTCGAAAGCAGGCGAGACACTTTTATTTGCAACGAAAGCGAGTAATGGATAAGATTCACACTAAATATCTATGGACCTCGAGAAAGGTCTATGGCAATAAGTTATTCAGTCAGCTTTTCGAATGCCGTTCTTCTCTTGCAAAACTGCTGAAGATCCATTATCATCTCTCCTTTTAAATTCGCTTCCCAGAGAGTATACATTTCCATCCATCCCTATTTTCCTTCCTCAGCCATCTCTAATCGATCAATCAACTAGAGAACTAGAATCAAATCGGAAGCAATAAAGGTGGAACTTATAATTTTGGCATGTGTAGCATGCATGTGATTTTTCCCGCCAGCCTGCCTTTCATTTGTTTATGATCATACTTGGGGGTTTTCCGTAAGATGCATTTGGATTGGTCCGCGCGTCTCGCACGACAGGCCCAGCGCGCCAATCACGATCAAGCATAACTTTCACTAGGTCGCATGCCCCGTGTCAGAAGCTCGGCGCGCCAGTCACATGTGTCATCACCGGGCATTATTCTGAATCATTTTGCGCTCTCTATACAGGAGTAGCATGTTTAATTATAACAGCATACATATGCATATGTATGCATGGTATATTGTTATATATTGCAGATACACATCCAGACAAACTGATTAATACTATTGCTAAGTAACGATAATAATGCAATATCAATATTAATGGATAAAAGTTATTATTGAGTACAACACGTCCAAAATATCGAAGAGTAGTTTTTGAAAGTATTATTTCTGCAAATAATTTTATATATTATAAATTCTCGTTCCGAATATTTCAATCGGATCACATACTATTTATTTCTGTTTAAATCAATCAGTTTATTCTACGAATTTGAAGTTCCTATTATCATATTTTTATTGTTATACTATCTTTATTGTTGTTGGCTGACTCCGTATCGTAATATTTTGTATGCTTTCATAATAATTCTGTTCATACTACGACAAATATTATTATTTAGTTCGATTCAAATTAACTCAAGGACTATGTACGGTGACGAAAGAGAGGAACGCACCAAACACAACCATTGAGTTTTCTGATTGGACCGCACGACAGGTACGGCGCACCAATCACAACCATGCGCTGTTCTGATTGGTTAATGTGCGCTTAAATATGCAAGAGTGCAAAGTCGCTCTACAAGTGAGTCCCCCACCACACTACTCGTGCGTAGAGAGGGGGAAAACCTGCGAACACAGCTCTTACCACTAAGCTAAAAGCTTTACGCGGTAGGAGAACCTGCTGGCTGGAAGTTAAAACAGCGTGTTTTGGGCACCAAGAGCAGTTAATCGATGACAGATGGATTATAATTGATCACTGGCACAAAATTGGATACTGGACCTTAAATGAAGTGTGAAAAACTTTCAACAGTGGAAGAATATAAAAAGTAACTCGTGCAGTTCTCATTTTGAGTGGCGCATAGTGATAACTAGTGCTGTGAAGTACAAATCTAAGGTGAAAGACGAAGAAAATAGTTCACAACCTAACGATAGAAAGCAGAGGACCGATTCATCTACCAAGTCACAAGGAAGAATTGAGACAATCAATTTGAAGACACCTATCTTCAACAGCTTTGGTATCCTGACTACCCTCGCATATAGTCAAGAGTTTGTGGAAGACATAACTGAAGATGATGGCAACAACACTACAGCCGAAGCTGAAAAAAGGGTACAGTACCCTCCTATTGTGAGAAGAGACAAAATTGACAATTATTCGAAGTGCATTGCGGCGATCGTAAATTCCTCTACTGAAAAAGATGCAAACATAGGATATTCCCCTAAACAACTCACTATTCATACAGACCCCCTAATGGAGAACTTAAACCTACAGGTACCCAACATCGCAATCTGAGAACTCCTCGATGACTTCACGAAGCAAGGCTTTAAATCCGAAAGAATTATCATCTTGAAGAATATTCCTGCACCTTACAACAATCATACATATCTGTGTACCTTAGGCAAGGATACAGATATGAAGCGTTTATGCAGAATTGGATACAGATGCTACATCAGAGTCAAATGAAAGAAATACAAAAACTTCAGAAAAGTGGCACAATTGCCAAATGTTTGGCCATTGAACGCTTCATTGCAACAACAAACCCAGATGTGAGCAGTGTGACGGATTCCATCTGATATCAAAATACACCAAAGACGCAGATTACCTTCCTGAGTACATGAGCAGCAAGGGCACTAATCCTGCCAATTACTAAAAATGTCCAGAGTACTTGAAACATCTAGAAAAGGTCCAGGCAAAGAGTTACAGCCCAATTAGCCTCTTAACTACTCTAAGTAAAATATCTCAGAAAATCATACTCACAAGGTTGGAAAAACATGAATCTGCATAAAATCCTAATTCCTGAACAATTACGATTCGTTGAAAAGAAAAAAACAGTCCTCCAACTCTTCAGAATAACCAGTAATATTAGTACTAACTTCAACTTGAATAAATCAACAGCACTTGCCCTGCTTGATATAGAAAAGACCTTTGGCGCCGTTCGGCACAAAGGCCTTATCTACAAGCTTTCTACATACAATTTTTTTAGTGAATATTTGAAAAATTCTTCAAAACTACGCCCAAAATAGAACATTTGTAGTAACTGCAAACGAAGCTTCTTCACCTGAACGTATAATGGAGTCGAAGGTTTCACAAGGATCTATACTAGCCAAGGTGCAGGAAAGGTATCAACATATGCCATCCCTACCAGAAATCTGTATCTACTGCCAAAACTCGAGGGGCTTACGTATATCAAATTACAAGATCAAGGAAACGCTACATTATTCTCTTCAACATCTTGGTGTATCATTATATTACCGGAAACATGGTTACATCAGGGCATAATCGATACTAAACTAGGTCTTAATAAATACTGCAACTTTCATAAAGATAGATCACCAGTCTCTTGTTCATGCAAAAGAGGAGGCGACGTATTGATTGTAGTAAGTGATACCTTATGATGTAATCGGGTGTCTAATTCTGAAATTTTAATCAGGCAGATTTTTTTGAAGAATAATACAGATGTCATTGATCGCATCATTAGCTCTGTCCACCTCTCTTCCACCTTTCCGAAAGATACCTACCCCAACTACGTGACCATAGTCAACAGCTGAGTCGGTCAATATCTCCTCGCTTAACTTTTATTTTTAGATAATTACAACTCACCCGGGATCTCTTGGAACAACAACGACATGGGTGCTAGAGTGGTATCTGAATTTTTGGCTAGATCTCTAGAATTCTTAGATAGATTGATTTGATCGTGGAAGAAAATCATTGAGCCTACTTTTCGAACGCCACTTGTCCACGCGGAGTCTAGAAATCATCGGAAGAGTGCGACCGGATATCAGAGTTGAAGTACAGTGCATTTATACAGGGTTCGATGCAGGATGCGTTAGGGCAACGCTTAGGATGAATTATAGCCAACCATAACGATTCCTTTGAGGCAGGGGTGTCCAACACAAGGTTTGCGCGCTTCTCCTTTCTTCCCCTCCTTCGGACGCTTCATCAAAAAAATTTTCCTTGGTCCGACACGGTCTTAGTCTGACTACGCCTGACCACGCCTGCTTGCGCGCACTGTACACACAGCGCGGCAGCCGAGGAACCCCTTTCGACATCGCGATCACCCATGGACGTATCCAAGTTGGTAAGAGAGGGGATTGACAAGTGACAGTTATTTACACCGTTGCTCACGCGTTAGACACCTCTGCTTTAAGAAAATTCACTCGAGGAGAAAAAGTATGATATATTCTGCAGATGATGAAGAATTTGTCGAAACACAAGGGATCGGATAGGGAACCATCAGGTTTATGGTCAAAAGACAGGGAGTTACTGTGCCAGTGAATGTTTCATATGCAATCAAACTAAGCTCAAGCTTATTGCCGTACAAACGTTAACCGGGAACGGTTTTAGTGTACAGTTAGAAGGCAATAACTATGATGTCGTTAGTCTTCAGGCCAGAAGGGTAGAAGCGACCACAGTTCTAGCTTTATCCCAAATTCATGAGTCGAAACTAGCCAATATAGTAATGGCACTAGATCACTCAAAAGATAGATGTGAGAAGGAAGGGGAATAATCGAAAAGCAGGCATTTTAGACATCTAGAATCAGCAGATGCAAGGAACGCCGCGGCAGTTGTTGAAGGAAGAGATTAGAGAAAATTCATGAGTGTATAAACATTTTTAGAATCTATCAGACAGTCTCAAAGAAAAGAGGGAAAGCGAACGATGATGACGATTCAAGAAACTGAGGAATAAAGTTTCACCAAGGATACAAACCCAGCATGCAGAGTCCAGATCACCAAGAAGATCTCAAAGATCCAACAGAGGAAGACTGACAGAGAGATACAAGGATTCATCTTTATCATCAAGGAATTTTCGCAAAGAATTTGAAAATGTTGGTAGGTTGACCAAGGTTTCTTCCAACGCAGAGCCAACATCAAACAATCAGAGCACAATGACCTGAATATCGAGGGCGTCCAGACAGAAAGAGGATCTTCGAATTCAAGTTCAACGACCGCAGAAAGATTGAGCTCCTAGAGGATCTCAAATGATCAAGTGATTGTCGTATGAAGAGGAAGTCCTCCTCAACAAGTAATAATTAAGGGACATGTATCCATGAGTATTTCTTCTAAACTTCTTAATAACATTTTTGCTGACCCCCGCAAAATTTCTTAAATGAAACACTTGCTGATGGCCAACAAGGCTTTTGTCCAAATAGATCTATCGTTAAAAACCTTGCAGTTTATAGTTATCTTGATCATGCGACGAGCTTAAGGTTAGGTTCAAATCCAGGCGGAGGCAGATTTTTTCTCGTTCTTGATGAAAGTTGATCTAATAACTAATCAAATAACCATATTAATAAATACTGCAGCTTTCATTGAACCAGCAGAAATTTTTGATGAGTTTCGCTCCAGGACGCGAGAACAATAATTGAGCCTGGTACAGAGGATGACACAGGCAGCCTATATTATAACCATCTAGAGAGGGAATAGCCAACCAGGAGATAAAACGTTGCCTCCGGCTGAATAATTAATGTTGGACAAGTTCAGTGGATTACGCATAATGGCAGACTTCCAGAAGTCGCTTCTATGGTTGGCATGAGGAGCCTTTTTTAGGCTGCAATGCGTCATTAACGGACCTTCTATTCAGAAAAAAAAATTTTGAATTGATGTGCATCGAATAATTGCGAGTTCAATGCTATTCCCTTGAGAAAATGGATGAAGGACGGAAACTCTTTTGAGATATCTACGAGCGAAGGGGCCAAAGCTTCGTCGACTCATCTTTATTCTACAAATATTGATAATTTGAAAGCAAGGTACTGGTATAAGGACTTCAGATAGCTGCTTTTTCATTCCTGACAAGAATATTTTTTATGGGGTCTTTCATATTTTCATCTTCTTTTATCAGATTTTTGAACAATGATTTAAAACTTCACCGTTCACAGCACACATTCTTTAGCCATCTACACCAGCACTAATTTCGGTCTCGAGATTCAATTACTTGGTTGGAATTCGAACATGTTTCATAGAAATGCAATTTTTCAGTTGGAGATTAATTATTTTATCCAAAATTCGGTATGTTGGACTAAAAATATAGAATGAGTACAAAATCAAGGGAAATTTGCCTGTTTGGACCTCGAGAACGGCATTATCCAGCAGAACATCATGTTCTTATGAAAACAAGGTATTCACGTGAATACGTCTCGTTCCTAACAAAACATAGTGTTTCTACCAAAATATCGTATTTTCATCAGAATAACGTCATCAGAATGAGAAGTTTGGGAGAGAGAGAGATAGAGTGATGGAGGATAGCAGGAGTGTATATGAATGGAGATATGCAGAAAAATCCAAGGGGATGAAAAAACTTATGGTAAAAAATACAGAGGGAATAAAGCTTGTAATAGGAGGAGATTTCGATGCAAAAACGAGTGATAGAGGAGGACGGAGTTGGGGAAGAGAGCAAAGGAGAAAATCTAAAGATAAGATACTGAATGTGAAAAGGAAGAAATTGTGAAGGTGCTTAGAGAAAATGGGATGGTTGTTCATGAACAGGAACATAGAGGGGGAAGAAGAAGGTGAGAAATGGACCCAGAAGATGGAGGAAAGAGAAAAAAAGTGGAAACGAATATGGAAGATGAAGGAAGAAGCATATTGAAATGTGCGATAAGAAAAGAGAGGAGGAAAATAGGAGGTTTGGAAAAGGACGGATCAGGTTAGAACAGAAGAAGAGGTTCGGAATGTAGTAAATAAAGAAAGAAAAGAAGAAAGAGGTAGAAGCAGAATATTGAGATGGTAGGATGGGAAAAGTACTACATGGATCTGCTAGGAGGGTTAAAAAAAAGTGAGGAACGGTGGAAGAGTGCAAAAAGAAAGAGACCAGGAAGAGAACATAACAAGAGAAGAAAGGGAAAAGCTCCAGGTCTGAATCAAATTCCAAACGAAGTACGGAAATACGGGGAGATGAACTAAAGTAACGGGCATGGATGATGTGCAATAGGGTATGGAAAGGAGAGGTTTGGTCAGAGACATGAAGAGAAGGGTTAGTAGTACTGATATTGGAAAACGCAAAGGAGAGGATGTAGAGGACTATAGCGGAGTGACGCAAATGCCTTCCTTGTACAGGTAATATGTGACAGTATCATCGGAGTGATTAAAAAGGAAGTTAAGAGAAAGGGATAGTGCTACCAAATCAGACGGGGTTGAGAAAAGGAATGGGGGTAATAAACAACATATACGTTGAAAATTATATAATAAATAGAAGAATTAAAAAGAAGAATGGAGATCATAAGGCACATACAAGAGAAAGAATAGAAAAAACGGCAGGGGTAGTGAAGCAGGTATAGGGTATATTGGGGGAAACCTGGTTATATGGTGGAAAAGGAAACGCAAAGGGATAAATTAAATATCAGAGCAGAGAAGAGGGCATTGAACTTTGCAGAGAAGCTAAGGGAAGGAAAGGGAGGGAAGTTAGCGAAAGTTTGTCTGAAAGAGGTTGGAGAAAGGAGAGGAAAGGCAGTTGAGTTAACGAAATGTGAAGAAGAAAGAAGGGGGTTTCTTACAGATAGACATATTATAAGAGAGGAAGTGGAGTGAACTTTGAAGAATTATAAGAAAAAGATAAGGAGTTCAAATTAATAGAAAGATGGGAAAGGATTAAGGAATCGAAATAAAATAAATAGTATAAGATAATAAAAGGATTGGGGAACGAGACCAGGGAGTGATGTATTGGAAAGAAAAGGAGAAAAGAAAGTGCATCATATGTGAACGGGAAGGAGAAATATGGGAACATGTATGGGAAGGATGTATGAGAGTAAAAGAAGACGAAGAAAGCTGGCAAGAGAACGTGCTAAGGATTTTAGGAACGGAAGAACACGGGGTATTGGGAAAAAAGGAGAAAAGAAAGTGCAGAATATGTAAACGGGAAGAAGAAATATGGGAACATGTATGTGAAGGATGTATGGGAGGAATATAAGATAAAAAAAGCTG
>WSXT02170508.1:0-13897 GCA_011762715.2 Neuroterus valhalla | reverse complement strand
ATATGTAAACGGGAAGAAGAAATATGGGAACATGTATGTGAAGGATGTATGGGAGGAATATAAGATAAAAAAAGCTGGCAAGAGAGCGTAGTAAGAATTTTGAGGACGGAAGGACAAGGGGTATTATGAAGAAAAGTAGAAAAGAAAGTGCAGAATATTTGAACGGGAATAAGAAATATGGGAACATGTATGGGGAGGATGTATGAGAGTAATAGAAGATGAAGAAAGCTGGCAAGAGAACGTGCTAAGGATTTTGGGGACGGAAGGCTAAGGGGTATTGGGAAGAAAAGGAGAAAAGAAAGTGCAGAATATGTTAACGGGAAGAAGAAATATGGGAACATGTATGGGGAGGATGTATGAGAGGAATAGAAGATGAAGGAAACTAGCAAGAGAACGTGGTGAGGATTTTGGGGACGGAAACATAAGGAGTATTGGGGAGGGAAGGAGAAAAGAAAGTGCAGAATATGTGGACGGGAAGAAGAAATATGGGAGCATGTATGGGAAGGATGTATGAGAGGAATGGGGGATAAAGAGAGCTGACAAGAGAACGTGGTAAGGATTTTGGAACGGAAGGACAAGGGGTATTGGGAAGAAAAGAAAAAAAAAGTGCAGAATATGTTAATAGGAAGGAGAAACAAAGGAACATGTATGGGAAGGATTTATGAGAAGAATAGAAGATATGGAAAGCCGGCGAGAGAACATGGTAAGGATCTAAGGAAGGAAGGACAAAGGGAAGAGAAGAAGTGGGGAACAAAACTCCTTCTTCACGCTGGCGGCCGAGAAGATACGAGCTTACTGTATACTTTTCAATCTCTAATTCTTCCAATGCGGATTTATTTTGTTGCCAAGCAAACCAGAGTCTTCTTGAACTCATATGATAAATTGGAAGTCTCTCTCCCATTAGTAACCTCTGTAAATATTCCAATCTCGAGTCTGAAACCAAAGACCCTAATGAAGAGGGTTTCCTGGTTCAATAACGTCCAGAATATTTGACTTCCGAGTAATCAAAGGTTCTTGAAATTCTGGAAATGTTCAAGCTTTCCAGAGATTAGCCAAATTAATCTGGATTGCTACAGAAGTCTGGTTCCAAAATCGGATTTTTATATTGATGCACGCTCAAATGTGTTTATTATCATAAATTTTATATATAATCATGAACGGTATTTAACGAACGGTCCATGATGGGATTCTCACTAATAGATTTTTCGCTAGCGGCAGATGCGGACCAGTCCGGCACAGCCATTAAAATGTTCTTACGTAAAGCTGTTCGGAAACTTCTTTGCAATAAGCAATACGAACGTCAGAAGGAATTTGATTGTTTTTTAATATTGACATTATTCGTTGTAGCGAACCTAGCTGAAGTTCAAAATGATTCAATAAGAAAATGATCTCATGGAACCAAATTGGAAACCTTCATTTTTTTGGGATTCCAAGTTTTTTTAGGTGTTTCTAGATTTTCCAGGTATATGTTTATCGTTTACTCCAAGTACTACATATGTACTAAAATTATAAAAGCAATCGAATAAACTGAATTTAGAAATGAACCATTGCCTGATACTTGAACCACTCAAATTCATTCGCTTGCAAATGATTCAATTTTTAATAATAAGGATATAAATAATCAGAATATTCATAAATCTCCACGAGTTTATCATAAAGAGGGGCTGGTTTGAAGCTTCCGTTTTATTTCATGAATACTTATGGAACAAAACAATTTTATTATCATCCATTATTAATTTTTGATAACACAAATAATTATTTATGTTAATTCAGTGGATCAAACTAGAGTGAAATATTTTTTGTTTCCATCAATATAAAAACGGGACGAAATTTTTGGTCTAGTACCTGGTTTTTTTGTTAAATATATTAATGGGTTCAGAATTCTACCATTTCGCACACATTTTGTATTCGTGACTCGAAATTTCGAATTTTTAGTAGGAATTCCGAATATTTGGTTACAAATTCGAATACTTGTTTGAAAATGACTTCTTTTTCTGTCAATTGATAAGTTTTGGTTAAGCATTCAACTCAAGAAATTTGATTTCTTCTGAGTTGATGATACAGTTTCGTAGAAAGTAATGGTTTTGTAAAGAGAATTTAATTTTTTTATTAATCCAAGATATTTGGCTGGTAATTCGAGTGAAAAGCTGAAAATTTACTATTCAAAAAACTATATCCAACTTCTTGTTTGAAAATTACGTTTTTCTGAAGTTCATCTTTTAAGTTTGAATATCCATCTCTTTTGTTTTAAATTTGTCTATTCTAGTAAGAATTTCAATTTTTTCATTCGGAATGCAAATTTTATATTTAAAATAATTCTTTTAGGATTAGTCCCGTTAAAGTTTTATCTCTAATGGTAACAATTTATCCTTTTTGGTTATCATTTTCATTATATGTAAGAATGACTCGGTTTTAAGAAAGTTTGAAACTTTGTTCTGATGGAAATATGATGTTTCGCTGAAAACATAATTTTCCAAAAAACGCGATATCCTAAAGAAAACACGAGGTTTTAAAAAAAAAATACAATGTTGGAAAAAAACCGATCGTCTTGATAAAAGTGAGATTCCTAGATGAAAACACGATATTCTTATGGAGACGCGATATTTTGATGACAACAGGACGTCTTTTGGAAACATGATTTTTTAGGGAAATCAGATATTTTGATGAGAATGTTGCATTTTGACAAGAAGGATATTTTTTTGCTTGAAACATAGTTTTGATCAAAGCGAGATAGTTCGCTTGAAACACGATGTATTCATGAAAATACGATGTCTCTCTTCAAACATCACGATGTTCTGATGAAAACACGATATTCCGATATTAACACGATAATTCCATGAAAACAAGGTATATAAAAGGGAACACGTTATTTTTAATGAAAACACTTCGGAAAATACGATGATTTATTGGAACACGGTATTTTTATTGAACACGATGTTTTTCAGAAGAAAGATGTTTTGTTTAAACATGATTTTTTAATAAAAGAAATGATATTCCCCTCAAAACATTATGTTTTGATAGAAACACTATGTGTTTCTGATGAAAAAAGAATATTCCCAATAAAACACAATATTTCCATGAAAACACGATATTTCCATAAAAACACGACAATTTCACGGAAACAAGATTTGTTTAATGGAACACGGTATTTTTATTTAAACACGTTTTTCTGAAGAAACATGCTTTCTTAAAACATGATTTTTTAATGAAAGAAATAATATTCCCCTCAAAGCATCAGGTTTTGATAGAAAAACTATGTTTTTATAAAAACGCGATGTTTATTATTAACACGATGTTTTGATAAGAACTAAATGTTTCGATGAAAACACTTCGGAAAACACGATGTTTGGATAGAAACACGATGTTCTGATGAAAAAATAATATTCCCATTAAAGCACAATATTTCCATGAAAACACGATATTTCCATGAAAACACGATATTTCCATGAAAACACTAAATTTCCATAAAAACACGACAATTTCATGAAAACAAGATATGTTTATGGGAACACGGTGATTTTAATGAAAACCGATGTATTTCTGAAGGAACATGTTTTGTTTGAACATGATTTTTCAATAAAAGAAATAATATTCTCCTAAACACATTATGTTTTGATAGAAACACTATATTTTTATGAAAACGCGTTGTTAATTAATAATACGATTCTTTTTATGAGACCTCAATGTTTTGATGAAAACACTTCGGAAAACACGATGTTTGGATAGAAACACGATTTTCTGATGAAAAAAATAATATTCCCAAGAAAACACAATATTTCCATGAAAACACGATATTCCCATAAAAAGACGACAATTTCATAAAAACAAGATATGTTCATGGGAACACGGTATTTTTATTGAAACACGTTTTTCTGAAGAAACATGCTTTCTTTAAACATGATTTTTTAATGAAAGAAATAATATTCTGCTCCAAACATTAGGTTTTGATAGTAAAACTATGTTTTTATAAAAACGCGATGTTTATTATTAACACGATGTTTTGATAAGAACTAAATGTTTCGATGAAAATACTTCGGAAAACACGATGTTTGGATAGAAACAAGATGTTCTGATGAAAAAATAATATTCTCAATAAAACACAATATTTCCATGAAAACACGATATTTCCATAAAAACACGACAATTTCATGGAAACAGGATTTGCTTATTGGAACACGGTATTTTTATTGAAACACGTTTTTCTGAAGAAACATGCTTTCTTTAAACATGATTTTTTAATGAAAAAAATAATATTCGCCTCAAAACATTAGGTTTTGATAGTAAAACTATGTTTTTATAAAAACGCGATGTTTATTATTAACACGATGTTTTGATAAGAACTATATGTTCCGATGAAAACACTTCGAAAAACACGATGTTTTGATAGAAAAAAGATGGTTCGATGAAAAAACGATATTCCCATGAAAACACGATATTTCCATGAAAAAACGATATTTCCAAAAAAACAGGACAATTTCATGAAAACAAGATATGTTTATGGGAACACGGTATTTTTATTGAAACACGATGTTTTCCTGAAGAAACATGTTTTATTTAAACATGATTTTTTAATCAAAGGAATAATATTCCCCTCAAAACATCAGGTTTTGATAGAAAAACTATGTTTTTATAAAAACGCGATGTTTATTATTAACGCGATGTTTTGATAAGAACTAAATGTTTCGATGAAAACACTTCGGAAAACACGATGTTTGGATAGAAACACGATGTTCTGATGAAAAAATAATATTCCCATTAAAGAACAATATTTCCATGAAAACACGATATTTCCATAAAAACACGACAATTTCATGAAAACAAGATATGTTTATGGAAACACGGTATTTTTATAGAAACACGATGTTTATTCAAATAAACACGTTTTGTTTAAACATGATTTTTAATAAAAGTAATAATATTTTCCTAAACACATTATGTTTTGATAGAAACACTATATTTTTATGAAAACGCGATGTTCATTAATAACACGATGTTTTGATGAGAACTCGATGT
This sequence comes from Neuroterus valhalla, assembly GCA_011762715.2. Classification (NCBI taxonomy): domain Eukaryota; kingdom Metazoa; phylum Arthropoda; class Insecta; order Hymenoptera; family Cynipidae; genus Neuroterus; species Neuroterus valhalla. Next base: position 8,884 of record WSXT02170508.1, on the reverse strand, counting down.
TTTGATAAAAACACTTCGGAAAACACGATGTTTGGATAGAAACACGATGTTTTGATGGAAAAATAATATTCCCATTAAAACACCATGTTTCCATGAAAACACGCTATTTCCATAGAAATACGACAAATTCATGAAAATAAGATATGTTTATTGGAACACGGTATTTTTATTAAAACACGATGTTTTTCTAAATGAACATGTTTTGTTGAAAAATGATTTTTTAATGAAAGAAATAATATTCTTCCAAAAACATTATGTTCTGATAGAAACACTATTTTTTTATGAAAACGCAATGTTTATTAATAACACGATGTTCTGATGAGAACTCAATGTTTTGATGAAAACACTTCGGAAAACACGATTTTTTGATGAAAAAAACGATATTCCCATAAAAAAACGACAATTTCATAAAAACAAGATATGTTTATGGAAACACGAAGTTTTTATAAAAAAACTATGGTTCGATTAAGACATGATATTTCGATCAAATCATCATGTTTTAATAGAAACAGAATAATCTGTTGAAAAGCACGATGTTGATAAGACCTATTTTTTTTTTTTTTTGCATATCTTGGTATTTCGCAGCTTTGTGTACGAAATGATTATCCAGACTTCGAAGTAGGTGCAAACATAGGAAAATAGTAATGTTTTCAGAAATTCCATAAAAAATCGTTTCCTCATCAAACTAGCAAATTTTTATCGAAACATCGTATTTATATTAAAACATTGAGTTTTTACCAGAACGGCATGTCTAAATCATACCATTACATATCGTTGAACATACAACATCACATCATATAACACCGTGTTTCTACCGAAACATCTTTTGATTTATTCAAACGTAGTGATTTCATCGAGAGCAGTTCAAAACTTTTGTGAGTCAAACTACAGCGGTTTTAAACTCTTACGATGTTTTGATAAAAACACTATGCTTTTATGGGAACTCAAGGTTTTAATGAATCGAAAATAATTGAATAAGAACTCGATCTTTCTAAACAAACACAATGTTTTTCCGAAAACCTATTGTTTGATAGAAACACGTTGTTCCGATGAAAAATCTTTGTTTTGATGAAAACAAAACGTTCCTACGGAAACCCGCTCTTATAATAAGAACACGATTTTCCACTGATCTTCTCATTAAATCCGCTCTTTAAGAATGGATAAAATAAACAACTAGAAATGTAATCCAAACTGAAGGTGAATCACTGATCCGTTTCGTCAAGAATAAAGAGCACTTTTTCAATTTGTTAATCGTGAATAAAAAGAGTGACACATAACCTAATTGTAAAGACTTCCTCTCCCGTACCCGTAATGGATTCGAGCGTTACAATTTGTCTTGCACGCGATATCAAAGCTCAAACGGAAATACCAATTGGTCATTTTATTGCAAAGTATTTGCGAGGCGTGTTCTGTGTACTTAGGTATATGTGCATGACTTTGTAATTCTGGCTTGTCGAACACACATTTCATTCGAATTGGCTCATACATTTGCAAAGGCTCGTAACGGTACGACCTGATCGTATACCGGATATTTGGCCACAATGTTCGGACGGCAAGGTACCAATGGCTTTCCATGTGGTTGGTTGGCTAGCTGGATTAGATGATCCCTAAACCTCTAGATCTATAATTTATTCCCATCCACGAAAATCCCTCTTGCTGTATATGATGTAATAAATTTATGATAACAAAATTTCTTGAGGCTAAAAATTACGAGATTGAATTCTGTGCTTGCACCTACTGTGTTGTATGGTAGCGAGACGTGGAGATACCGATCGTTCGGAAAAAACGTCACGCTTTGTTGATATTCGACATCTTGATTAGAATATATTGTTTAGCTGGCCACATTGTGTTTTTGTAACCACATTATGTTTTTATGAGAACACGATATTTTGATACAAAGGCGATGTTCTGTTAGGGTATGTTATGGTGTTAACACAATATTTTTATAAGAAAATGATGTTTTGTTGACACAATATTCGTATCTGAACACGATTGTTCGGATGAAAACACCTCATTATACTAAAAACAAAAAATTGTTATGCATTTCGTTGTGCAACATAATTCTATGATGTCATCATGTGTTCTCGATATCGGCAATAGGAATCTGTAATTGTAGCACTGCTAACACTTTTACTAATTAATTCAAACATTAGATGCTCTGAGGGAAACTTCTGAGAGTCTTTCTAAAGAAGTAAACAAGAAATTAACTGTTTACTGCCTTTCAAGTTAAATCCCAAAAGTTTGCCAGGTCTTTCGACCTAATCTTCACTTAGAAAATAATTGTAAGGAATAATCCCTGCGTTTTTCCAATATTGTTGCGAACACTTTGTTACAGCTGGTCGAAGTCCAAGTTTCAGAAATAGGAGGAAGCAACTTTTGTTTGTTTGGAGAGGATCTCGATAGCGCCTTTTCTCGGCTACAAGAGTAAAAGTTGTTTGAGTTTCAGAAGAGGAAAAGAAACCGAAAGAAGAAGATTTAAGAGAAGCAAAGATCAGATTCAAGCATTTAAGGATCTGTGAAGAGTTTGGTAAAGCTCCTAAATCTTCTATTTCTACTAAGTTGTCTCCTTTATTCCTGAATTATATTTCCCTAATGAAGCGGGCAAACTTCGTTTCGACTGTAATGAAGATAAACTGAAGCTTCCGTGTTGGGGAAGCCCCTCAGTTATGTGATAGTGTCCTCAGAACGTTGAGGATGCGACCCATTAACTGGCATGCAAGAAGCACTTGCTATTATTAATTGGTGCAATATCAAAAGTTGTGTCGGGAACCGGATGATATAAGAGTTGATTTTCCCAAGTGCCCGATAGCAACCACCTCCCTGATACTTTACTTCCAACTTCTTGTGCAAAACTTTTTGGAACTCCATTCATCCCCCTTATTGTTTCTTTGATAGGATCACTACACTTCCAATTATGGAAAATATGGTACAACAAGAAACAATAATTGATTCGATATTGGTCTCTTTTTGTGAGACATGACCCATTTCAGAAGAATAGTTGTGGAACAAGTTGTCAAAATAACGTCACGTAGTTTTGAACAGTCCCACTGACCTCTGGGTAGTTTGCTCTTTAACATTGTCTTCTGACTTACCTACACCAAAAGGAGCTTCCTTGAGAGAGTTTTTTTCGGAGTAGCTTGTTTTATTTTCAGAGTCAGAATGAAGAAAAACAAGCAAGAAAAGGGCGTGGAGGAGTCCGAAATTATTTACAGCTGGATGGGTACTTTCTTGCTTTGTTGTCAAAGGTCTTGAGGTCTATCATACTATTCGAAGGAGTTTTTCAGCTCGTGAAGTTTTTCGAAAGAACTAGTTGAATGTCTTCTTTTCGGATCTTCTGAGTCTAGGTTTTTAAAGGATCTATTACAGGAATGGAATCGATAGGACGGAAGCCGAAATACGAGCGCCCAAACTAGGGACAAGCCTTGCATCAATGAAAAAAGACACAGCAAGATGAATACTCAAGCAAGGAAAATGCCTAGTTTTAATAAAAGGGATACAAGTGCCTGGAACTCTAGCAAGGTACAGCTCTTGGATTTATAAAAACCATACGCAAAACCAGCACTCATACAAGGTAAAACCCTTAGAGCCATGAGAGGGATATGTTAGAGGAGCATTAATGCAAGGTACTTCGACCTTAGATTTTTTGAGAGGGACGCATAAGACGAGAACTAAAGCAAGGATTCATAAATAAGGTGCGTCAGATGAGCACTCGAGCGAGGTACAAGCCTTGGATCCCTAAAGAGGACGCTCGATACTAGCTTTCAATCAGGATTCAGGTCCTGGATTCATGAAAAGGATGCGCAAGACGAGCAGTAAGGCAAGGTACAGATCTCGAATCTATAAATGAGATGCGTGAGTCGAGCACCAGAATCAGGTACAAGTCTTGGGTACATAAAAAGGATTTGTAAGACCATCACTCAAGCAAGTTACAAGTCCCGGATCCCTAAAGAGGATAGGCGGGATCAGCACTCAAGCAAAGTATAGGTCCTGCATTCATGAAGAGGATGCACAAGACGAGCATTCAAGCAAGATACAGGCTTTGAATCCATCAAAGGGATGCGTAAAACTAGCAATCAAGCAAGGTACATACCTCGGATCTATAAAACAGTTGCGTGATTTAAGCACTAGGGCTAGCTACAGGTCTTGGATTCATAAAGAGGATGCATCAGACCAACAACCAAGCAGGATACAAGCCGCAGATCCCTTCAAAGGACGCGCGATACTAGCACTCAAGCAAGGTACAGGTTCTGGATTTATAAAGAAGATGTGCAAGATGAGCACTCAAGCAAGGTACAGGCGTCGAACCCATCTAAAGGATGCGGAAGACCAGCACTCAAGCGAGGTTTAGGCCTTGGGCTAGGTATATGTCGCGGATTCATAAACAGAATGCGTCGATCGTGCATTCGAGAAAGGTAAAAGCCTCAGATCCCTGAACAGGATGCTCGATAGTAGCATCCAAGTTGGGATTCATGAAAAAAATGCGCAAGACTAGCACTCAATGAAGGTACAGGCTTCACACCTATTGAAGAGATGCATGAGACCAGCACTCAAGCAAGCTTTAGGCCTTAGATCTATAAAGGAGTTGCGAGAGTGTATCACTAGGGGTGGGTACAGGTCTTGGATCCATAAAAAGGATTTGTGAGACGAGTACTAAAGCAAGGTACAGGTCCTGCATCGATAAAGATGTAAGTCAGACGAACATCCAAGCAAGGTACAAGCCTCAAATCCCTAGAAGGGACGCTCGATACTAGCACCAAAGTAAGGTACAGATTCTGGATTCATGAAAGGGATGAGCGAGAGGAGCACTTAATCAAGCTACAGGCTTCGAACCCATTTAAGGGATGCGGAAGAGCAGCACTCGAGCGAGGTGTAGGCCTTGGATCTATCAGGGAGTTGCATGAGTGTATCAATATGGGAAGGTACAGGTCTTGGATGCATAGAAAGGATTTGTGAGACGAGTACTAAAGCAAGGTACAGGTCTTGCATTGATGAAGATGTAAGTCAGACGAACAACCAAGCATGGTACAAGCCTCAGATCTCTTGAGAGGACGCTCGATACTAGCACCCAAGTAAGGTACAGGTTCTGGATCAATAAGAGGGACGTGCGAGAGGAGCACTTAAGCAATGTACAGGCTTCGAATCCATTAGAGAGATGCATGAGACCAGTATCCAAACAAGCTTTAGGCCTTAGATCCATAGAGGAGTTGCGCGAGCGTATCACTAGGGGCAAGTACAGGTCTTGGATTCATAAAAAGGTTTTGTGAGGCGAGGACTAAAGGAAGGTAGAGGTCTTGGATTCAAGCAGAGGATGCATCAGACCAATTATCATGCAGGGTACAAGCCTCAGATCTTTTAAGAGGAAGCTCGATACTAGCACTCAAGCAAGATACAGGACCCGGATTTGTAAAGAGAATGTGTTAAACGAGCAATCAAGCAAGGTACAGCACTTGGATCCCCCAAGAGGACGCTCAATACTAGACTAGCACTCAAGCTTGTTACAAGCTTGGATCCCTTACGAAGATAGACAAGACTAGTACTCAAGCAAGCTACAAGGGTCCTGGATTCATGAAAAGGATGCGCGAGACGATCACTCAAGCAAGGTACAGGCTCCGAATCCGTTAAGGGAAGTGTTAAACTAGCACTCAAGCGAGCTTCAGTCCTTGGATCTATAAAGGAGTTGCGTGAGTGGAGTACTAGGACAAGGTACAAGTCTTGGATTCCTAAAAGAAATTTGTAAGATTAGCACTCAATCAAGTTACAAGCTCCAGACCTCTAAAGAGGATAAACGACAATAGCACTCAAGCGAGGTACAAGTTCTAAACTTTATAAAGAGGATGCGTTAGACGAGCAATCAAGCAAGGTACAAGTCTCGGATCCCTAAAGAGGACGCTCGATACTAGACTAGCACTCAAGCTTGTTACAAGCCTGGATCCCTGAAGGGGATAGACGAGACTAGTACTCAAGCAAGGTACAGGTCTTGGATTCATGAAAAGGATGCGCAAGACAAGCACTCAAGCAAGGTACAGGCTTCGAATCTCTTAAAGGGATGTGTAAGACTGGCACTCAAGCGATCTTCAGGCTTCTAATCTATAAAGGAGTCGCGTGAAGCCCCAGATCCCTAAAGAGTATAGACGACAATAGCGCTCAAGCCAGGTACAGGTTCTGTATTCATGGAGAGGATGCGTTACACGAGCAATCAAACTTGTTACAAGCCCGGATCCTTAAAGAGGACAGACGCGACTAGCACTCAAGCAAGGTACAGATACTGAATTAATGAAAAGGATGCGTAAGACGAGCACTCGAGCAAGGTGCAGACCTCGAACCCACTAAAGGGATGCGTAAGACCAGCACTCAAGCGAGGTTCAGGCCTCAGTTCTACAAAGGAGATGCGTTAGTCGAGCACTAGGGCTAGGTACAGGTCTTGGATTCATGAAGAAGATCTGCCAGACGAGCAATACAGCAAGTTAGATGTCTTGCATTCATAAAGAAGATGCTTCAGGCGAGCAATCAATTAATCTACAAGCCACGGATCCCTAAAGAGGACGCTCGATACTAGACTGGAACTCAAGCATGTTACACGGCCCGGAACCTTGAAGGGAATAGACGAGACTAGCACTCAAGCAAGGCATAGGTCTCGGATGCATGAAAGTAATGAGTGGAAAGCACACTTAAGAAAGGTGCAGTCCTTGGATCGACAGACCGTACGCAGAAAAACAAGCACTCAAACAAGGTGCAGGTCTCGGATCGGTACAAAAAACGCTGCGAGACAAGCACTCCCATGCCTTCGAGAAAATTAAAAAAGGGTGCTCAACACTCGAAAAATTGTCAATCACTTGGTTGGTCTAAACTCAGCCGTTGGCCTAAAAGAGTTTCAGTATGATCATCCATGTTCGATGATCCTTTAAAGGATTCGTAGTCGATGCGTAAAACTGAATGCCGATTTTCTTAAAGGAAGCGAGCAGAAAGACGAATAAAGAGATGAAAACCGTAGATCTCGACATCGTTATAGTTGTCTGCCTATTTCATAACGAGGCCATCGTGTTATGTTACAAGCACGTAGTAGTACTCAGGCATGCACCCGCGGTAGATAATTGCTTTGAGCTCAACTTCCAGTAGATCCTGTCCTCCGGCAAATACAGACAGAGAAGCACGTGCACTGCACTGGAACTCCCTTGAACGTGCTCGTCGATTATTCTCGAGTTCTTGCGGGATTATTCCGAACATAATATGGAGCACATATTCCATTTCTACAAACTGATGGAGCTAACTTTTCAAAGATTATAAAAAGTTGAAGGATTAACTCCATTTTGAAGACAATTGCCTTCCATCTCAAGGGAAGGTCTCCCTTTAACTATTGAGGAGTTCTTTCAAAATCCTCTGATCAAGATTATCGGGAAGGTTCTAAGCATTTTTCTGATTGAAAAACTGCAATTTAGTTCCGAGTTCAATCTTGTGAAAGATTCTTGACACAGGCAATCTATTCCTCGATATGCACGTGATGAAACCAATAACAGGGCTGCCGTTTCAGAGAGGGCCATTGATTCGGTCGAGGCTCGTTCGTGCGATTATTACCAAAATGTGTGCCTTGGATTTCCGAATCTCTGGGGCATATCCAACTGCCCATCGGCTCGTCGTGCTTAGCTACGTGCGAATAGTTCGTTATAACACGATACGGTTATATAATTTCACGTGGTAGGGACAGAGGCTGGAACGATGTAATTATTGTGTTAGGGTATCAAACATCATTTCTCTGATAATTCAGACGATTAAGTCCCAATATGGAATATCCTACTATGTACAAATTTCCCGGGTAACATGTTCCCAATGTTTTTCCATAACATATACGCAGATTATTGTTATATTTACTAGGACACTATATACACTAGGGATGATGTATAACTGTCTGCATATCCAAATAGTAAAACTTAGTTTGCGACATATTTCTGAACTCTATGAGCTCTCAAAGTGCGAATACACTTTAGTCTGTTTGAAAGCCAACAAAAGGTACAATAAATCAATACACTGTGACGATTCTCTGTTTTCTCTCGTGTGAAACGGAAGCTCCCTTGCAACAAAAGAAGGGGTTTTGAAGATGGACAATGCTCTTCTGAGGCACTCCTATGTAACTGAAGTTTTCAAACTTTATGGTGAACGAAAAAGTCAAAAATGTTCTTACTTAAAATCTTACGCATATATTTAGTAGATTTTGATGCCAAATGACTGTGAAAAAAGTTGTATCCCCCCAACTGCCGAGGAAAGCTGTCAATTTCAACCCCTTAATGTCAAGAATCGATTAAATCTTCTAAAATGTTTTGAAAGCTTCTTACATAAAATCTTAAACGTGGATGTTGTACATTTTGATTTCAAGTAATTTCAAAAAAAAAATTCATCGCCCTTCCTGCCGGAGGAGGCTTCCATTTCCAACCCTCACAAATATCGAAAATCGTGGAAGAAATTCTAAAACTTGTTCAATTCTTCTTACCTAAAATCTTAAACATGGATTCCGTAGATTTTGATGGTGAAAACTTGCAATAACAAGTTCCATCATCATCTTCGTACAGTTCTCGATTATCTACGTATTATCTTTTGTTTTCTTCGTAAAGGATTCGATTATCTTCGTATCATCTCCGATCATCTCCGGGTATCTTCGTATCATCTTCGTTCAATATCGTTCCATCTCGATTTGAACTCTCAAGATAATGTATAACCTCAATGGACGTCATTAGCGTTTTTCTCTTTTAGCAGTGTTGACATGTTGCGATAGCCCGCAAATTTATACTTACTACAAATGTTAACCACTAAATTGAGAATGACCTTTTCATCGCATTCATAGAAATTCAAACTCTTCTTTTATTATTTCAACAAAGTGTGTTCTATGAGCCTA
>WSXT02170497.1:0-23000 GCA_011762715.2 Neuroterus valhalla | reverse complement strand
CGCAGTTAACCTCAGGGGTGTTTAACCTCAGGGGCCTTCCCTCTATCCGCAACCTGGGGACGCGCTACGTAGTGATAATTTGTTAAAACAATTATTATTGTAAATTGAAGTAAATATTAACTTACTTCAAGTGAAAAGTGGAAAAAAAAGTTGAGACAATTATTAGCAATGATGATAAACTGTTCGAACAATTATTTTTAACATGAATTAATTATTACTTTAGTCTGAATGAAAAGTGATGAAAAATTGAAAATTTCAGGAGAAAAATATCAACTATGTAGTATTAATCTAGGAGAAGATAGCTTTAAACATTTTCAATTTGCTCAAAGAATTAGTTTTGCTTAATTTATTTAAATAGCTACTCACTTCAAGTGAAAAAAGGACAAAAAGTTGAAAATCCAGGAAAACCGCAACTTCGTAGCATTATTTTAGGAGGATATTGTTATAATTAACGGAAAATTGTTTGAACAAATATTTTTGTTAATTTTATTTGATTATTACTTCGCCTACGAATAAACGTTCAAAATAAGTTGAAAAATCAAAAATAAACCTTGACTTTCTAACCCTTTTCTAAAGGAAAGCTACTGAAAACAATCATAAATTGTTTAAACCATTTGAAACACAATCGAATGACAGCATTCTGTGACTAATTGTGAAGAAAAATGGTGCATTTCGAACTAGATTCACCTAATATTGAGGATTCTGAATAAAATTTGCAAAAAATTATTTTTTCCTCATGGGAAATACGTGTTAAACTTCATGACCCTCAATGGTCATTCGGACCCAACGTGTTTGAAAGTCGCAGTGGTTCTCTTTCTCGTGAAAACTTACATTTCAGCCGTAGCAAGGGCTGGAAACAACAATCGTGTTGAACTAATACGATCGCATTATTTTGCCTGCACGTTTGACATCGTGACCTATGAACGGGTAGAAACGTTGCGTTACGATGCGATGACCGTGTTTGGCCGAAACGAAAGTCGTTAACAGGATAGGCCCTGTTGTAAGAAATGGATATTTTTCTCAGTGTACTATCTATGAGAAAGAAATTTCTAGAAATTTCTAGAATACAGGTAATCTACTACAAAAATGGATCAGAAACTGTAATTCAAATAATCTGTGACTCTTATTAACATTTACCAAAAATCATAATTCGTGAAAACCATCTCATAGTAGTCTTCACGAAATTTCTTAGTTCTTTATATCATTTATAGTCAATTTTGGAATTTCAGATTTTTGTTGAATTAACCGAAGCCTTCAGGTAACTGAGGATTACCAACAAAACAGATAAAGTTTGAGTTTAACGCCACGCTTCATTGTCGCATGTCACCGCATTAAAAGAGGAAAACATATTTTTCAGTGGGCGGGTATACTGATATTCTATAGATAGTACATGAACGTTCCTCCTCCTCTCCCTTCTCGTCTGGAACTGATACGTGATTTTCTTATTCTAATAAATTTTGGCTAGCCTGCCTCTACGTAGATTATCTTCTCCTCTTCCCTTGTGAAAGAATCCCTTACTCCTACCCTCTCCACTCTTGTATACTTTACGTAATTTGGGTACAACCCCTCATCAGATAAAAGCTAGTATATATTGTGGATACAAATTCACAATCGTTACAGTTATAGTTGAGAAAACTCTCCAATAGTCTGTACCCTCCCTCTATCAAAATGAGGTTTCTAATTTATTCTCTGCTCTTCACTTTTGTTGCTTTGCTCGATTTTGTTGGTAAGTAAAATACTTAATAGTGTGGGATCATCTCTATATTAAAACATCCACAATCCAGATATTGACTATATTCATAAATTTATTTTATTTCAAAACAGTCGATACACATGTTATCATTATACTTATTTCCACTTGTTGTGTAGTTTCATGAATTTCTGTAGACATTTTCAGCAAAGCCTGACTTAGGCTATACAGGGTGATCCTCAACTCATCATATTCCTTGTATGTACGAATTCCTTGTTGCAAAATGTTGTACGATCAATAGTTTTTTAACTATTGCGTGCAGTGTTAACAATTTCTAAATTTCTGTGGCATGATTGGATCTTGTTCTCAAAAGCTGTTAGTGCAAATTTTTTATCTTGAATACAAGCAGCAAGGTTTTACTCTGGTGTTGAACACTTATATCTATCTCTCAAAATTTAGTGGAAATCGCCAAAGTCAGCCATCTTTTCTATTTTTCATGATTTTTCAAAAAGGGACTACTTTTGGTGGCATGATTGGAATTTAAGTTGCTTAAATTTTTTTAGTAGTCTTTTTATTCAGAAAAACTACATGCGAAGTTATGTTTTGATGACAAGTGTTTGAATCTCCCTCTCGTTGCCTCTTACTCCCGCAACCCTTGAGTGCTTGCTTTGGCCGCTGGCGGTGCTTTGATGCCTGACTCGGCTGGGTTCGGCTCCTCCGGGTCAGTTGTTGCTTCACCGCCGGTGGGGACGGATGCGTATCTTGGGACTCAGCGCACCACCCTTTGTGAAACGAGTGTTAGTGTTAGTGTTAGTCAGTGCTAGTGGTGGTCTGAGTTGGTGCTAGTGTGAGTGTTTGAAATTATTTTGGTGTCACCATTGGGAAATATGCATCCACCCTGTTACTTCGGATGTTAATTCTAATCAAGACATCAGGAAGACGTAAATAAAAAGAAACTCAGTAGCAAAACACAATCTCGTCTACCTCGTTCTTCCCGATACAAAACCTGATCCAGTCCAGATCCAAACAACAAGCTTCTATTCATTTCCTAAAAAAGGCCACGGGTCAGCGCAGATACAAATTATTCGAACTTGTCCTCGCATTTTTTTATTTAATGACGAAAAAAAGGCATAAAATTTAGCTGATTTTAAAAGAGCAAGAGTTGCTGCATTTTTCCTAATCTTGCTAAAAGTTTACAAGAAAGATGTCTTACTGGGATCAACCGTTTTTTTTCTTCATTTTTGTACAACGTATGGGGGAAAGGAACTCTGCGTGATTCAGGAAGAGTATTCTTCCTTGTGAAGATAGGTATTGCGTTATTTTAATTTTGCCCATACATAAAAAAAACAGTTTTCTGGGCTTCATGGAAGTTGAGTATGTTGTTAGTTTTATTACAAGTTATGTAACAGTAACTCTGCAACGAGTCAAAGTGTGTGACTCTTGTCGTTTGAAGATGTGTTTTTTTCCTTTCTCATAAATTTTTTAGAAAAACTGTTTTCTTCCAAATTCATAAATGTTCAATTTATTTTTAGTTTTGCTGCTAGTTATGTGACAGAAACTCTTCAAAGAATAAACTTGTGTGCCTTTGTTGGTACCTCTGCAAGGAATGAAAGTGTGTGCCTGTTTTTACGAAATGTGTTTTGTAATTTTTATTTTGCTGACAAGTTCGTAAAAAAGAATCTAACCTTGGATTATCGAAGGTTTTTTTGGTTGTTAGTTTCGTTAGTAATCGTGTAAAAAAAAATCGGGAAGGAATCTAAGTCTGTATGTTTGGTTGTTGGAGAAGGTGTTTTCTCTTCTAACCCTGCCTGTGAATTTTCAAAAGACTGTTTGCTTCCCATCTCACAAAAATTCAGCTTGTTGTTAGTTTCATTACTAGTTATCCAACAAATAACTGACTCAGGTTATTGGAAAAGGTGTATTTTCATTTCAATCTTGCTAACATTTTCCTAGAGAAAGACTGTTTACTTGGTTTCAAAATTATTCAGTTTGTTGCATCTTTTGTTTCAAGTTATGCAACAGAAACTCTGCGAAGTATCAAAGTTTGTGTCTCCGATATTAGGAAACGTGTTTTGTACTTTTAGTTCCAATGATAAGTTTGTTGGAATGAATGTTGATTCGAATTCACGTATGTTCAGTTTACGGTTGGTTTCAATAGAAGTTATGTAACAGCAACTCTGCGAGTTATCAGAGTCTGTAAATTTTGCTGTTTAGATCAATTAGGCCTAACGTAATCAATAAAATTTTTCTACAACTAGTATCATGTCTTCTCTTTCAAATCGGAGAACCACTCAACGAATGAGGGTGATATGTTTTGAAAATCCAGGCTGCTCGGAACTTTCTGCCTTTGATTTGATTGTCACGACTCTTCACTGTATTAAAGGAAAATGTGTTCCAGAGTTCGCGCAGGATGCCTATGTACGCGCGAGGATAGCGAGCTCCTATTGGTCATTTACAACCCTCAATAGCTCAGAAACTATTGATCGCAGAACATTTTTCAATCATAATTTTTTGTTCAGTTTTAAACAATACATTCGTACGCACAAGGAATATGATCAGTTGAGGACCACCCTGCATAGGTTCAATGTTCTAAATTCCACCAAACGGAAACAGGAATCCAGTCATAGTTTCAAAAAATTATCTAACAATTATAAGATTTTTAGATATTGTCGATCATAATTCTCTGAAATAATTATTGTAATCTAATATTATTTGTGAGAAAATATTACCGTATTCACGCAGGAACGACGTATTTGTGCAGACACAACGCTGCCTTAAGAGTGCTTTACCACCATCTTTGTCGCTCTCATGGCGTTGGCCGCGAACCTACTCTGCTGAACGCTCCAAGGGGGTTATAGTCTATTGCTGAAAATGAGAAGTGCCGAATCTATTGGAACTACGATTTCTCGACAATAGCCCCTATCCAACACACAAGACCCGACATCGTGTTCCTTGACAAACGTGATCGAACTATGTTCGTGATCGAATTCTCGGCCCTGGCTGACTTCAACATCAAAGACAAGGAAACCGAGGAAAAAGGGAGGTAAAAAGATCTCAGAGAACACCTGCAGCGCCATCATCAAGGATATTCGGTCAAATTAATCGTTCTAATCATCGGTGCTCTTGAAGGGTCGACGCCTGCACTGGTTAGTAACCTAAAAGCCATACAGGTGTGCCAGAAACATGCCGTGGCACTTGCTGGATGGATGCAAAGAGCAGTCATACTTGGGTCGCTTCGTGTCCTCAAAATGCACGAGGGTTTCGCCGGCCCTTCATTGTGATTTTGTCGCGCATGTAGTCACTTATCTCACGGTCGTGAGGAGTGGCCATAGATGTGTTGTATCGCGGTTCAACTGGGAGCTTGTGCCATTTTCCTGAATGACAGTTGTTCCCAGGCGGACCCTGTGGTGGTTGCAAAACCAAAGTTTTATTATATATATATATTTATTATATATTTATTATATATATATCAGGTTCAATGGGGCCCGGTAGTGATGGGCAAAACTTAAGGCTTCCGTCAGTTAACCCGCAGGGTACATCAACAGAACCACAAACCGACCCACGACCACCGTCAACGAACCCCCGACCCTCGTCAACGAACCCACGGCCTCCAACAATAGACCCAAGCGCTCCGGTCGTGCATCTTCGGCCGGGATTTATAATAATGATGGGTAATAATCAAATACCACATGAGATTCCTATTGGTAGTCAACAGCAGATGTGGGAAGCCTTCCTCGCAGCAGGTAAGTTCATATTTGAACAATTATTCTTAGCTCTTCGAGTGTAGGGATGCCTGTGTTACTTAGAACGCACCTTTCCTCTTAAAAGAACAAAACTATGCATTTTCAACTAGAAGATCATGTTCGAATTTTCATTATACATAACACCGGCCGACAAAATTCAACGAAATTCCACACCCAAAGACTGGGTTTGGTGGACCCGAAGGAATTTGATGTGCTGAATCCGAATCTGAAATCAGAATTGCTCCACTACCCTACGTTTCCAAGATATCCTAGCCTAAAAGTGCAAAAACACGGTTTTTTGCTATGTTTGAGCTCCGCTCACATATAAAATTTTCATTTTATTGTAAATTTGTCAGCGTCATCAGAAAACTATACTCTTTCACCTTGAAATGAACTGTCTGATTATTTGAAATGGGTTAATCAAAGCCAAGATATCGTTCTTTGAAGTTTAAAAAATTTAAGTTTCAGATGATACTGAAATACCGCATAACATTATATAAATCATAGATCGAACTCAGATTCAATGTATACTGAATATGAGAAACCTTGAAGATAGCTTTGGGATAAAATAACCTCAAATATTTATGCAAAACTTCATGTGGTTACATATTTGTATCATTGCGAATATCAGACCTAACATACTGAACTGATAACATAATATCCTTGACAGATTAATTGCAAATGCTACAAAAAGTTCGAACCAAGAACACAATAACCTGCAGGCCCTAAACTCAGGAGGTTTGACCGATACCGCAAAAACCTGCAAGCTTCAAACCCTAGGAGGATTGTTCCGATATCTCAATGGACTGTAAGCCCTGAACCCAAAAAAGTTAATCCGAAATCGCAATAACCTGCAAGCCTTGAATCCCAGGAGGTTCATCCGATACCGTAAAAACCTGCACGCCTCAAACCCTAGGAGGGTTAACCCGAGATCGCAATAAACTGTAAGCCCTAAACCCAAGGGGAGGTAAACCGAAATTGCAATAACCTGTAAGCCTTGAATCCAAGAAGGTCCACCCGATGCCGCAAAAACCTGCAAGCTTCGAACCCCAGGAGGGTCAACTCGAGATCGCAATAAACTGTAAGCCCTTGACCCAAGGGAAGTTAGTCGGAAATCGCAATAACCTGCAAGCCTTGAACCCCAGGAAATTCGACCGATACCGCAAAACCTTGCAAGCTTCAAACCCTAGGAG
Organism: Neuroterus valhalla; assembly: GCA_011762715.2. NCBI lineage: Eukaryota > Metazoa > Arthropoda > Insecta > Hymenoptera > Cynipidae > Neuroterus > Neuroterus valhalla. The sequence goes on along the minus strand of WSXT02170497.1, from coordinate 16,374 downwards.
GGTCAACTCGAGACCACTATAAACTGTAAGCCCTTAATTCAAGGAAGGTTAATCCGAAATCGCAATAACGTGCAAGCCTTGAACCCCAGGAGGTTCACCCGATACCGCAAAAACCTGCAAGCCTCAAACCCCAGGAGGGTTAACCTAAGATCGCAATAAACTGTAAGTCTAAGACCCAAAGGGAGTTAATTCAAAATTGCAATAACTTGCAAGCCTTAAACCCTAGGAGCTTCACCCGATACCGCATAAACCTGCAAGCCTCAAACCCGAGGAGGGTTAACCCGAGATCGCAATAAACTGTTAGCCCTTAACCCAAGGGAAGTTAATCCGAAATCGCAATGACCTGCAAGCCTTGAACCGCAGGCGGTTTACCCGATACCGCAAAAACCTGCAAGCTTCAAGCTCCAAGAGGGTTAACTCGAGATCGCAATAAACTGTAAGCCGTGCAAGCCTTGAACCCCAGAATGTTCGACCATTACCGCGAAAACCTGCAAGCTTCAAACCCCAGGAAGGTATTCCGAGGCCTGAGTAGTCAGCTTACAAGATTCTCCAGATTCAGCACACATCAAATCTGATGTCGATCCATTTTTATATTATCTTTTGCAGTATTTGATAGCTTGCTGTTGACAATGTTACGCTAACTATATCCGCCATTTTGAATTTTTGTATGCTACACGTGTTAAGTGTCATCTGGCTGTATCGCATGACAAAATAGACTTTATATGTGGAGAACAAAGTAAGAGTTTTTTGTTGAACTTCGCAGATATTTTTTCTCGTTTCTCTCAGTATCATCTGAAACTTAAATTTTCCAAATTTCAAAGAACGATATCTCAGCTTTGAAAAACCCATTTCAATAAATCGGGCAGTGATTTTTGAAGTGAAAGAGTGTAGTTTTCTGATGCCGTTGACAAATTTGCAATAGAATAAATATTCTAGATGTGAGCGGAGCTCAAACATAGCAAAAAACCGTGTTTTTTGCACTTCCAGGCTAGGATATCTCGGAAACGTAAGAAAATGGAATAATTCTGATGTCAAATTCGGATTCATTACATCAAATCCCTTCGGGTTCACTATGTCCAGTCTGTGGGTGTGAAAACGTGTTGGCCTGTGTAATTTTCTTGAACTAATAAAGAGTTTTTGGGATTTAGGAAAAAAATCGGAATTCAGTTCCTTGGGCAATTATAAATAAACTCAAAATATGAGAAAATTTAGCTTCAAGGTAATGATTTTTTATAGCTTAAAACTGATTCCTAACTTTGTTTTTCATATAGAAGAAAGAGAAGAACGACACAGAAGAAGCCGAGGTGAATAACGAATTCGATACCGAAAATTTGAGATGACGGTTACAATATCGCGACAAAGGATTGGAAAATTTGTTGAGATTTCAACGCAAATAGGATGCATTATCCCAAAAAAGTGGCTTTAACATAATGGAAAATTTTAGGAATAGTTTTTCTGATCCAAGAAGAGGATGAATTGAATTTTTTTTTTCATCCGAATAAGGATTGATTAATTATTTCATTCCTGATTTTCGACTGAGATTATTCAATCAGTTATAAGAATGTCATCATCCAAAATATTTTATTCATTAGAATTTAACTATAATACTATGTAATGAAACAGACAAATTCCCACAAATAAAGCGAAACTATTTAAATATTAACAATTGAATTTCTTTGTAAATGAAAATAACATAGTTTGTGAATGTTTCATGAAGTTAGTTTAACGAAATAAAAGATTAAAATACTAATTTTGAGGAGAGCTGGAAGGAAAAAAATTAATTTACGTTCATTATGGTGCTGTTCGAATTTTTTCTAAATGTGTTCTGAGACGCTCCTGTTGCTCTTACAGCGCCGCAGGGAAGAAGATGGAGAAACACTGTACAGGTAACAAAATTCTGTTTTGTTGCCAAAAACTTGTTTCAGATTAAGAGTTCGAAGCAGAAAGGCACTTCTCTATTCTCATCTCCAAACAGCTGTGATTCTAACCAAATCTCATGCCATGGAGATTCTTTCCTGGAATAATGGCATCGAATCTGGAAAAATTACCCTAGATCCAAACCCGAGTGTTTGAAATATGGATATGCCTCAAGATCTGGATCACTTTTTGTGGATCACTTATTCCTTCCTACGATTCTTCTTTCACGTTTCCCTATTTCTTGTGAATTGATTCTGAAGATTTAATTGAATCGGTTTGGCAATTTCTGGTGGTTCCTGTCAAAGATCGAGAGGAAAATGCGATGTAGAGTCTACCCCTCGTCCATGCTCTCCAAGGGCTCAGAACTCTCAGAAATTCTTGGAAATGGAATTGACATGGGAAATTTCGAGGGAGGGATGTATTTGAGAAGGAGACAGGGGTAAGTATTAGATCAGTCTTCGAATTCAATGCGTGTTTTTTGCGATCAGAAAAAAACTGGTTTCATTTTTGACCTTGATTCTGTAATCCAGAAACTTCTCTTAGAATGCAACATTTTTAGTGAACAAAGTCTCTAATTGAATTGTGAAGCAGAATGAATATACGCAAGGCTAATTCGGCAACATCAAAGATAAGACCTGATAAAAAAAACAGTACACAGCAAAAGTAGGCCATCCTGTTTCTCCTTTGAAACGACACAATCGTCTTGCGAAACATCGCTCCTGGCATACATCTCTTGCTTCTTTTACATCCTTGCATCTTTTCATACAAGCTCTTGTGTTTCCACGGTTCTTAATATTTATCTTCTTAAGGGTCTCATTCACACATTTTATCCATTCCTTCGTTGGTCTGCCTCTGGGTACGCTACCGTTCACACTACCTAGATACACTTGCTTCGTTAATCTTCCTTCATCCATCCTCTCAACGTGGCCAAACCATTTCAGCAAATTTCTTTTACACTTGCCAAACAGCGTTTCTTCTGCACCACATTCCTTGAGAATCCACTCATTACTCACTTTGTCCATAAGCGTTTTACAGCATATATAACGTAGAAATTGCATCCCGATCGCGTTAAGTTTATCCTTTTCCTTTTCTTGATACGTCCAGGTCTCGCTACCGTACTGGATAGTTGGTGCTCGCACATAATTATATATCGCAATTTCCGCTTTATTTCTCACATTTTTACTTTCAGTATTATCTCGTACACTTACAATAATCTTTCTTTCCTCATTTATTCGTCTGGAAATCTCTTCATCTATCTTCCCGTTTGAAGGTAATAAACTCTCAAGATACCACGAAATTATCCACTTGTAATAACTTGTAATTGAAATTATCCACCCATGCTATTCAAATTTAACGAGCTTATAATCACTCCAATAATAACAAAAAAAGGTCTTCTTTGACCCAAAGATTCTTTTAAGAATGATAGGACCACTGTTTCTACCTTTGTTATGGTTCTCTCTCAATGACCCTTTAAATTTCACGCAATCCTCTCTGGATCCTCCTTTAGGTGTAGAGAAGAATTTGCCCGTTATGAACCTTTCCAACTAAAAGTCAAGGATATAGGAATGCCTAAGAGTAGGTCAGTTCTCCAAAAAAGAAATTTAGGTTTTCAACACGTCGTCTGGACGAACTCACAGTCTCATTTTCCCCATGAACTCGGAAGTTCTTCCCATCTTTTCTTCATTTTGTTGGAATGCGGAAATCATAGATATAGAAGTGAGCAATTACGACCCATTTGCTATAACTAATGAAATGGAGTCATTCATCTCAACAACGGTCCAATTCTAAGGAGTGGTCAGAACCGGACGAAGATATTTTGCTCCGTTAGAACTGATTCGAACACCTGAACCAGCCCTGGAGTCATCATGGTCTAGAGCAGAGGTGTCCAACCTGAGAGCAACTGAGCCACATGTGGCTCCGGCCATGATTGTCAGTAGCTCTTGCTACTGACGGAACTCGACCGACGGAAGGAGCACGAATCTATATCTGGTTTTCATCCGGTAGAATCCAAAAGTTATCCGGCGTGACGGATTCAATCAATCTGAGGAGAATCCGTTTGAGACCGTATTTTTTACTGTATAACGGATGTTATTAATCCAAATTGTGTCTGGTCATGTCTGTTTTTCGAGGTTCTTCCGGATGTGATTGATCCGGATTGTGTCCGGTCGAATCAGTGTTTTGTACGGTCTGAAGATCACGATCAATCCGGAATGTGTCCGTTCGGGCCCTTGTTCTGTACGGTCTTCTGGATGTGGTTGATCCGGTATGTTTTCGGTCGAATCCATGTTTTGTTCGGTTTTTTGGATATGAATGATCATGTTTATTTTCGGTCAAGTATGTGGTTTGTACGGTCTGGAGGAATAATCGGACCACATTCCGTTTTCACTTCATAAAATTACAACTCAAAGCTGCTGAATAATTTTGGATGAATGCGGGCTATTTACGGAGTAAATGTTTTGGCTGGAGGGATTTCGGGTTTAATCAGACCACTTTCCGTTTTCACTTTAACAAGAATAATTTCAGGTTCTGAATTCCCGACTAATTTTGGATAAAGCCGGACTATTGACGGAGTCGATGTTTTTAAACGTACCGATTTCGGATTCGAGCGACCTCGTCCAGTTTCTACTTAAACAAGAATAATTTTAGGTTCTGAATTCCCGACTAATTTTGGATAAAGCCGGACTGTTTCCGGAGTCGATGTTTTTGAACGTACCGATTTCGGATTGAAGCGGGCTACTTTCCGCTTTCACCTTAACAAGAACAATTTCAGGTTCTGAATTCCCGACTAATTTTGGATAAAGCCGTACCGATTTCGTATTTAGGCGGACAACTTCCGGCTTTCACTTTAAAAAGAATAATTTCAGGTTCTGAATTCCCGACTAATTTTGAATAAAGCCGGACTGTTTCCGGAGTCGATGTTTTTGAACGTACCGATTTCGGATTGAAGCGGACTACTTTCCGCTTTCACCTTAACAAGAACAATTTCAGGTTCTGAATTCCCGACTAATTTTGGATAAAGCCGTACCGATTTCGGATTTCAGCGGACAACTTCCGGTTTTCACTTTAAAAAGAATAATTTCAGGTTGTGAATTCCTGACTAATTTTGGAGAAAGCCGGACTATTTCCGGAGTCGATGTTTTTGAACGTACCGATTTCGGATCTAAGCGGACCACTTCCCATTTTCACATTAACAAGAATAATTTTAGGTTCAGAATTCCGGACCAATTTTGGATAAAGCCGGACTAATTCTGGAGTCGATGTTTTTGACCGGACAGATTTTGGATCCAACCGGACAACTTTCTGTTTTCACTTAAACAAGAATAGTTTCAGGTTCTCAATTCCGGATTAATTTCGGATGGAGCCGGACTATTTTCGGATTCTATGTTCTCGAACGGACAGATTTCAGATTTAATCAGGCAACTTATCGTTTTGAATTGACAAAAAGAAATTCAGGTTCTGAATACCAGACTAATGTCGGATAGAGCCGGACTATTTTCGGAGTCAATGTTTCCGAACGTACAGATTTCGGACCTAATCGGATCACGTCCCGTTTTCACTTTAACAACAATAATTTCAGGTTCTGAATTTATAAGGCCGGAATCAATTTTGGAATCCGAAATTTTTAGCAGGGTAGCCTCTTACTACAGCAAAGTTTGGAATCAGAATCACGTTTTGAAATTTGCCAAGTAAAGCCGGATTGAGGTAAACTGATAGAAAATGAAGCATGTCAACAATCGCATCAAATATTAAATAAAGAAGAATGTGTTCATATTTGATAAAACAATCGAAAATAGTATTATAATTATTCTTTCCAAAAAAGAGGCTCTTGATTCGGGTTCGGAGCCACAGCTCTGGCTCTGACTAAAAAAAGGTTGGACACCTCTGGCCTAGGGTTTGATGGCCTACATCCTTCTTTGCTGATCTACAAAAATACATATCGAGATAAAATTTTGGTCAAGCATTTGGTCGGAAAGGTATAATGCACGACAAATTATGGAGTTCAAAACATGATCATGTTTGTAAGGCGTAAAACTGGAAATACACTTCTTTATATAATAAGGTAGTATTCATTCTTCATGTTCCAAGATTCCTTGCGTTATGTTCCTCCCGAATTTCGAGTTCGATTTGGCTCCAGATATCCCTCTTTCTAAGAGATGCTCTTACCGTTAGCGGTATGAGAATGCTAAGTATAATGTTGATCTTCCCTAGGTACTTGCGACCTTCGTGCATGTACTCTTAGAACGGAGAGATAACCCCTAACATGCTGATATCCGCTACATGCGTTACTGTGGGTATTCATGACGTTCATTTATGGATTTGAAGCCATGGATGACTGTAACTAGAACGATCATGATTTCATGGGGGCAGGAGTGAAATTAGAGAAGCTGGACAGCTTTAACCCGGAAAGACGTGATTTCCCGGAATAAATTGTCGCTTCTGCATCCCTCTCTGTTCATCAAGTCACAGTCGAATATTTGTTGAGTCCTCTTCTTGATCCGGATATGTCTGAATCCAGGAACCTTGCTTTCTCTTAACCAGAGTTCGTGCAGAATCAGAACTTCACTGTAAATAGACTGCTTTATCGATGAAATGCTCCGAGACCTTCCTGGCCCTATCCTAAGATAAGATTTAATTTAATCTAGCAAACATAATTGCTTAAACAATTTTTTATTATTTATAACAAGATTCTCTTAGATCAATGCTACGAATCTGCGGTTTTTCTAGTATTTACAACTTTTTGTACACTTTTCACTTGAAGTGCGAAATCATTTAATTTAATTTAGAAAGAATAATTGTTTAAACAATTTGTTATTATTCATAACAGTATTCTAATAGAATATTGCTACAAAGTTGCAGTCTTTTTTCTGAAATTTACAACTTTTTGTCCACTTTTCACTTGAATTGGTAATTATATAATATAATTTAGCAAAAATAATTGTTTGAACAATTTTTTATTATTCATAACAATATTCTCTTAGAATAATGATACAAAGTTGCAGTTTTACCTGAAATTCACAACTTTTCGTGCACTTTTTACTTGAAGTGAGTAATTGTTCAATATAATTTAGCAAAAACAATTGTCAAAACAAATTGTTATTATTCATAACAATATTCTTTCAGAATAATGCCACGAAGTTGCCGTTTTTTTTGAAATTTACAACTTTTTGTCCACTTTCCACTTGAAGTGGGTAATTATTTAATTTAATTTAGCAAAAATAATTGTTTGAATAATTTGTTATCATTCATAACAATATTCTCTTAGAATAATGATAAAAAGTTGGGGTTTTATCTGAAATTCACAACTTTCCGTGCACTTTTCACTTGAAGTGGGTAATTATTTATATAATTTAGCAAAAAAAATTGTCAAAACAAATTGTTATTTAATTTAATTTGGCAAAAATAATTGTTTAAACAATTTCTTATTATTCATAACAGTATTCTCTTAGAATGATTGTTTAAACAAATTATCATTGTTAATACATACCTAAAAAGCTTATTGGTTTTAAAAAAACCGCAATTTCTTAGGACTAGTCTAAGAGAAGATAGGTATTACAATAATAAATTCTTTAAACAATTATATTTGGTAAATTAAATTAAATATGAACTCACTTCAAGTCAAAAGTGGGAAAAAAGTCTTAAATTTCAGAAAAAACCGCAAGTTTCTATCATTAGGCAGAGGAAATATTATTAGCAATGATATACAATTGTTTAAATAATTTGTTTGTTAACATGGAATAATTATAACCTTACTCTAATTGAAAAGTAATAGAAAGTTTAAAATATCAGGACAAACCGCAACTATGTAGTATCAATCTAGAAGAAGATAGCTATAAACATTCACAATTTGTTGAAACAATTATTTTTGCTGAATTGAATTGAATAATTACCCACTTGAAGTGAAAAGTGGACAAAAAGCTGTCGATTTCAGAAAAGACCGCAACTTTGTAGCATTTTTCTAAGACAATAGTGTGTTGAATATTAACAAATTGTTTGAATAATTATTTTTGTTAACTTAAATTGATGAATACTTCGCTCTAACTGGAACGTTGAAAATAGGTTGAAAAATTCAGAAAAAACCTTGACTTTCTAACCCTTTTCTAAGAGAAAGTTGCTTGAGACAATAAAAAATGTTTTAAACCGATGAAATAAACATCTAATTATCAGTATAAACTAGTAATCCATGTATTTGAAACAATTTCCGTAAAAAAACCCACAAAAAATCATAATCAGCGCCAAAAACTCGAAAAACCCATTTTTCTGCTTATGGGGGTTTTCGGGACCCTATAAAACAGACTTATTGGGGTGATTTTTGGAAAGTATTATTTTATTCGCATTCTGTGACCAATTGTGAAGAAAAATGTTGAATTTCAAACTCGATTCATCTAATATTGAGATTTCTAAATAAAATTTACAAAAACGTCTTTTTTCCTTATGGGAAATGCGTGTTAAACTCCATAACTTTGTTAATACCTTTGTTCTTTTATAGCTGAAAGAGATGAGCGAAAACGCAGAAGAGACCGAGGTGAATTACAATTTCGAATCCGAAAATTCGAAATGATGGTCACAATATGGCGACAAGGGATTGGAAAATGTGTTGAGATTTCAACGCAAATAAGATGCATAATCCCATAAAAGCTAAGATAATTCAATCAATTATTGGAATGTTTTATCTTCTTAGTGAGGCTGACACGATTATGGTGTTGTTAGCCATCGACCGGTAATATTAGCTTATTATCTAGAAATGCTTTAATAATTTGAATTAAACTGTAATATACTTTCACAAACCAGATGGATTCCAACAAATAAAGCGCAGCTCTTTAAATAATACTCATGGAATTTCTTTGTGAAGGGAAATAACCTATTTCGAGAATGTTACATGAAGATAGATCACGCTCTTGATGTATTTGTATCAATATTCAGAAGGCAACCATTCCCGTGAATATATCATTTCTCACATTGAAGATTATCACTTTGCATGATAGCAAAATTGTCTTATTTACGAAATCAGGGATTGATATACTTATTTTGAGAAGAGCTGAAAGGAAGCAAAATAAATTGCCGTTGATTATGGTGTTGTTCGAATTTTTTCTAAATGTGTCCCGAAACGTTCCTGTATCGCTTACAGCGTAGCTGAAATGATAATGAAGAAACACTGTGAATTTTCCGAAACATCACTTTCTAAAAGGACATAAACTAACAAGTGTAGTCCGTTGGTCCTCTTCTTCTTCTACAAACATCAGCACTGCTCTATTGTTCAAATTAGTCGTAAAACTTCCTCGGTAGGTATTATTTTCATTCTTACATCTTCAGCAGAATGCACTATGGCGGGGTATTTGATTCTTCACACATCCTTCTGTAATGCGGAAATAAGGGTATGGATGTGATCAGTTAAGACCCATTTGCTATTACTAATGAAATGAAGTCATTCATCTCAACCACTGTCAAATTTCAAGAAGTGGTCAGAACCGAACAAAGATCTTTTGCTCTATTAGAAGTGCTTCGAATACGTCAGTCATTCCTGAAGTCATCAAGGTCTAGGTTTAGAAGGCCTTCATCCTTCTTTGCTGATCTTCCAAAATACATATCCAGACAATTTTAATTTGAGTATTTGGTTGGAAAGGCAATGTGCACGACAATTAAGGGAGTCCAGAATATGATCATGTTTGTAAGGTGTAGAACTGGGAACACGCTGCATTAGATAATAAGGTAGTATGTAATTTTCATGCACCAAATTCCTTGCGTTATATGTGTTCCAAATTCCGAGTTCGAGTTGACTCCAGTTACACCCCCTCACAAGCTGCTATCCGCTATATGCGTAAACTGTGAGTCTTTGGGACCTTCCTTTATGAATTTGAGGTCATGGAATACTGTAACTAGAATGATTATGATTTCATGGAGGCAGAAGTAAAATTATAGAAGCTGAACAGTTTTTAGACAGAAAGACGTGATTTCCTGAAATACATTGTCACTTCTGCATCACTCTCTGTTGATCAAGTCAAACTTAGATATTTGTTGAGTCCTCTTCTTGTTCCGGATATGTCTGACTTCAGAAAGCTTGCTTTCTCTCAAGTAGAGTTCGTGGAGAGTTAGGATTTCACTGCGAGTAGACGGCTTGATCGATAAAATCATCTGGGAACTTTCTGGCTCTATCCTAATATTCCTGCATAATCTCTCTAACAAGCAGTGATTCCCTTCTTAAATACCCTGCAAGTTGTTTGAAGTGATAGTTCAGATTCGCATAGAATATTTACTCGGAGGTCGATTCTACATTCGATTCAGCAGGGACAGATTGTCAACTAACTGTGTATCCTTGGTGTTATTGGATATCGTGAAAAGTTCTATTGGGGGCAGAATGACTTAGGTGCTTGCCTTGGACCACAAGGACACTTTAAATGCAGTTCTTTTGTAACCTCGGATCAGAAAAACTGAGACTCGTCCCTATTCAAGTAACTGAAATTTTTTTTCTCTGTGAAAGGCTGTGAAAGGAAAAGCGCGTCAAGCTGTCGTTGGACAACCCTGTAATAAACTCTTCGATTGTACCTAAAACCAAGTGACAGTTACTAACTGCAGAAGCAATGCGAATATTTCAAACTAGTGCCGCTACTAGTGCTACTACCTGACCATTATATTATCTACTATAACTGCATCATGTTTATCAATCCACAACCTATACCAATCAGTATGGCTGGTCATAAAAATAATGCGGGTCACATACCTCTCAATTCTTCCAAGTCTTTTGAAGGTGATAACGCACGCTCTTCACTATTGATAGAAATAATATAGGTCACATATCTTCCCTTTCTCTCGGGTCTTGTAGGGAGCAGGAAGGCATCTCTGTGGCCATTCATAGAAATAATGAAGGTCACACACCACTCACTTCTCCCAAGTCTTAGGGGGGCGGGAAAGTACTCATGTAAATAGTCATGGAAATAATGTTGGTAACGTACCTCTCTTTTTTCTCAAGTCTCCTTAGGGGCGACATTGCAACTCTGTTACTGATTGATTTTTTCCGATGATTTAATGTGTCCCCTGAGGCTTTACACTTTTTTCTCGCACCTGTACACTATTCTTTTATACACGCTACCACTATTTCAGTAGTAAGTGAGATGAAGCTACAGCTTAAGGTGGATTCTGAACTACCAAGAACACCAGCTCCAAGTACTGAGAGCAAACTTTTCCTCTAGAGGTACCGGCATCACGACTTCCCGGAGATGAACACTCGCTTGCTGAGCAAGTGTTCACCGCGTGAACCGTCGAAGCTCTTCCAGAGTGCGAAGCGGTAATCGGACTCACAACCAGCCGAAGTAGGTTCAAAGCGCATTCTTTAGCCCCCTCGACAAGGGTGAGAGGCTGGGATACTCCTAGCCTGTAACGCGGGAAACCGGTGTTTGATTCCCTGTCAGAGAACTCTGTTACTGGTCATGGGGTTAATTCAGGAAACATACCTCCCTGTCTTCTCAAGTCTTCCGAGGGGTGAGGAAGCACCTCTGTGACTAGTCATAGAAACAATTTAGATAACAAACCTTCCTCCTACCTCAAATCTTCTGAGCAGCAAGAAAGCACCTTTATCATGGAAATAATTATGGTTACGTTCCTCTCCCTCTCTCCAAGTCTTATAAGGGGTGAGACGGCACTCCTTTGGCTAAGCCTGGCAAGAATGCAGGTGACATAAAATGAATCCCCTTTTTCCCAAATCAGGTAGGGATAAGGCATTCCTGTGACCAGCCATAAAAAAAAGTAACTTATCCTTCTCTCTCCTCAAGTCTTCTGAAGGGAGGGATACTCCTGTGCTTAGTCATGAGAACAATGTAGATAACGTACGTTTCTCTCTCCAATGCCTCGTAGAAAGCGGGAAGGAACCCCTGTGAGGTTCTCGAGGTAAACGTTGAAACCTACGATTTTTATAGTTTTTGAATTGGGAATAAAATTTGGGATAATTTTAATTTTGATTCTCGTAATCCTTATAGAAAAGGTGATAAAAGTTGAATAGCAATCGAATTCACATGAAATTTCTTTCGTGAATTTTTCTCTGTTCCCTGACTTCAAATTTTACGTCGGAATCTTATGACATAAAATTGATAGCGTTAAAGTTCCAAAGGGCTAATGAAGTGAGGAACAGTCATTAAATTATGTCACAGGAGTCAGAAAAGGATGACATCAACGCTTAGTTACGCGAGTACTCATTTACAAAAGACTAATACGTACAATGAGGGAAAGGGATAAAAACATTTCTTTACGGTTTTTTCATTGGGGAGGAAGGCACAAATACGTCACGTTATTTTGGTTTACCCTCTCACTAAAACATATGTTGACCTTCAATAAGGTTGTGGAATAGAGTAGAGTCTTCAAAGCGTTTCGTGAATAAACTTTATTAATTTTTGTCATTCAATGTTACGATTCGGAAGCACATCCGATATAAACACGTGACAATTTAAAACGAGTGACTCAGAGACTATCCCTAGTACAGGGAAGGGGGGGTTAGAATAGCGGAGTAGCATAAAGGGGGTAGAATGGGAGGTTTATACTAGGGACCGACTTCCTTGTTCAAGTATTCAACAGGAGACGCAATCACAAAATTATAACGTTCAGATTAGGAACGATTCGGAGGAATATGACCCCCCCCCCCACCGTCCGGCTAGGTTTCGTCATGAATAAACCACTACTCTCGTAAAAAATTCCTAAATAACTAAATTTACTTAAGACTCCATTGGCATTGAGGACCACATTATCATGACAATTCCTGCAACTTACGTTTGATACCTCTTTCGTATCTCGCGTTTTTTGGAAAAAACTTTGAGTTCTGAAAACTCCCCCTCAGAAAATTTGAAAATGAATATAACCAATGAAAATATTCTAACGTATTAGGCTCATTTTGTCTCTGAGAGTAAATTTAGGATTCCTTGAGGAAGCGTACTCCACCTAGAAGAGTGGTGTCCAATGCTCCACCTTTGATGCGTTCATGCAGCAAGCGGGATGTGGAAAGGGGTCCTCGGCGACCGGGCTGTGTGAACATTGCACGCAAGTACGCGTGGTCAGGCGTAGTCAAACGAAGCCTCTGGCGAAACGAGAAGACAACTCTCGATGGAGTGATCGGAGAGGGGGAAGAGAAGAGAAGCGCGCCAATCTTGCGTTGGACACCCCTGGTCCTTAAAAATAGAATTTCGTAAAGCAGCTATAGCTGTACCTCGCCTTTTAGGTTGTTATTGGACATACTTTATTGTTTGCACATTTGTTTTTGGTTAGCAACTTATTAGAGATTTATTATCAATAGTATTAGTATTATTAGGTTAGCCGCTTGTCATAGAGTACAGTACTAATTCTGTAAGAAAAAGCAGGAAAAATTGAAACTCCAACACTTCAAACTGTTCCCTTGAAATTCCCTAAATGGGCGTCTCAAATTAGAACAAACGCTCTCCAGCTTTTTTTCGTGGCTTCTGACAACTAAGTTTCCTTGAACATGTTGAAAGGACGTCGGAAGTTTTTTATGTATTTAGAAATAGCAGTGCCCTGTGGCGGTGGCTTTGCCGTCACGGTGGACAATGCGAATGACAGTGGCGCCATCTGTCGAAAATTGGTTGCATCAACTTAGAAACCTCCGTGGGCTCATGCACAACAAAGTTGCTAAAGATCATCACATGATCAAATGCATAGTTAACGATTCGTTAAAGGACATACAGACAAACATTCATAATAATGGAAACCTATCAAATGTAGAAGACAAGCGACAAATATTGCAAAGCCCTAAAGAAACTAATTTTGACGACCACGGGACGGTCATTGATTTATGGGAGGAAAATTTTCATGTACAAAATGGACATCGACTATAGCAGATTACTTACATGAGTATCCTGTTCTACGATTGTCACACAGGCCGACAAAATTTGTTTCTGGTCCGGAACCAGAAACCAGACCTAGTGTATCCGAAGGCTGTTGCTAAGCTGAATCCGAATCCGACCTTCACTCTCAAAACGCCATCTCTGTTTTTCCGATACGAATTTTTACCGCCGAGATGTGACCGATTAAGATATGAAAAATTTCCATTTTCACGGATGTCATTTTCAATGCAAAAATATTTTCCTAGGGAATAAGCGTAGCAAAACTATGTCTATTACAGCTTGTTGTATGTTGATATGACCTTCTATACAACATTTGGGTTGTGGGGGTCTGGGTTAGAGACTCGCAAGTTACAAGGCTAAAGGGTTCAGGAAATGAGGTTGTGAAGGTCTGGGGATCTTGCATAGCAGGTTATCGGGTTCGAAGGATAAGGAAATTGGGTTGTGGGGGTCTTGGGTTATATACTCACAGGTTAAAGAGCTCGAGTTCTAGGGGAATCGGCTTGCAGGTTACAGGACTCAAATGCTAAGAAAATTGAGTCGTAGAGGTCTTTGGTTATAGACTCACAGGTTGCAGGTCTCGAGGTCAGGGGAATTGGCTTGTGGGGTTCTGGGGTTAGAAACTCGCAGATCACAGGGCTCAAGATATGAGGTAATTGGGTTGTGGAGCTCTGGGGATATTGCATATAAGGATACTAGGCTTGAGGGTCAAGGAAATTGGGTTGTGAGGGTCTAGGGATGTAGAATTGCAGGTTACAGGGCTCGAGGGTTAGGCTTTTCGATGTCTAGGGTTATACACTCACAAGTTGAACGGCTCAGAGGTAATGAAATTGGGGTTGTGGGTGGCTGGGGTTGTACACTTGCAGGTTACAGGGCTCGGGGGGTTGAGGGAATCAGGTGAAGGTGGTCTCAAGTTATAGACTCACGGGTTGTGGGGCTTAAGGGTTAAGGGAAGTAGGTTGTAGGGGTCTAGGGATATTGCATATCAGGATACTAGGCTCGAGGGTCAAGGAAATTGGGTTGTGAGGGTCTAGAGTTGTAGAATCGCAGGTTATAGGGCTCGAGAGTTAAGCTTGTGGGTGTCTAGGGTTATGCACTCACAGGTTAAAGGGCTCGAAGGTAATGAAATTTGGGTTGTGGGTGGCTGAGGTTGTACTTGCAGGTTATAGGGCTCGGAGGGTTAAGGGAATCAGGTGAAGGTGGTCTCAAGTTATAGACTCATGGGTTGTGGGGCTTAAGGGTTGAGGGAATTAGGTTGTAGGGGTCCAGGGACATTGCATATCAGGATACTAGGCTCGAGGGTCAAGGAAATTGGGTTGTGAGGGTCTAGAGTTGTAGAATCGCAGGTTATAGGGCTCGAGAGTTAAGCTTGTGGGTGTCTAGGGTTATGCACTCACAGGTTAAAGGGCTCGAAGGTAATGAAATTTGGGTTGTGGGTGGCTGAGGTTGTACTTGCAGGTTATAGGGCTCGGAGGGTTAAGGGAATCAGGTGAAGGTGGTCTCAAGTTATAGACTCACGGGTTGTGGGGCTTAAGGGTTGAGGGAATTAGGTTGTAGGGGTCCAGGGGATTGCATATGAGGATACTAGGCTCGAGGGTCAAGGAAATCGGGTTGTATGGGTCTAGGGTTGTAGAATCGCAGGTCACAGGGCTCAAGGGGGGTATACACTCACAGGTTGAAGGGCTCGAAGGTGAAGAAATTTGGGTTGTGGATAGCGGGGGTTGTACGATTGCAGGTTACAGGGCTCAAGGGTTAAGGGAATCAGGTAAAGGTGGTCTCAAGCTATAGACTTACGAGGTGGAGGGCTTGAGGGTTGAGGGAATTGGGTTGTGGGGGTCTGGTGTTGGAGATTCGCAGGTCACAGGATGTGGAGGTCTGAGATTATTGCATAGCAGGTTACCAGGCCCGAGAGCTGAAGAAATTGGGTTGTGGAGGTTTGGGGTTATAGACTCGCATGTTACAAGGCTCGAAGTTAAGGGGAATTGGCCTGTGAGGGTCCGAGGTTAGAGACTGACAGGTTACAGGGCTCGATGGTTAAGGAAATTTGGTTGTGGTGATCTGAGGTTATAGACTCGCAGATTACAGGGCTCAAAGTTCAAGGGAATTGGGTTCTTGGGTTCTCATATCTCTATCCGTAAGCAGATCCCTTCTTTTTTTCTTCCAATTCGTTCGATAGATCACCCTGCTTCTTCTTTCTTTTGCCTCCTTCAAATGTTCTCTCGCCTAACTCCTTTCATCCCCTCAGCTTTTCTTCATATTCCCATGCCCTCTTACCTGATCTTGTACTCAATTTATATCCTTGCGCTTCCTCCCTCATTTTATAATGAGGTGTCCTCCAATCCACATCTAGTGTCCATATAACATATCGATCCTGTAACATTTCCTTGTCTCCCCTTTCCTTCCATGCCCATATTTCCGCTCCATATCCGATAGCGGCCCAACCAGTGTTTCCGAGAGACACATTTTCATTCTCCGATCTTTCTTGAAACTTCTTCTTCCTATTCCTCTACCCTTCCCTGTATTAGCCTCCAGACGCGTCGGACGTATTTTCCTTCGCTCGTCAGGTTTCCTCTATTTTTGGCTATTTCAACCCTGTGAAATGTTTTAAAAAGTGTTTTCTAAT
>WSXT02170487.1:9224-23002 GCA_011762715.2 Neuroterus valhalla | reverse complement strand
AGGCTTGCCGAAGAAAGACTTGCCGTAGATGAGACTTGACAAATGTAAGACTCGCCGCAGTTGGGACTTGCCACATGCGAGACTTGCCGAATGAAGATTTGCCGAAGATGAGACTTGCCACATGTGAGACTTACCGCAAAGAAGCTTTCCGCAGATGATACTCGCCACATGCGAGACTTGCCGAATGAAGACTCGCCGCAAAGAGACTCGTCACAAAGAGGCTTGCCGCAGTGAGACTTTGCAAAGAAATTTGTAGCAGGTGAGACATGCCGCAGGTAGGACTTGCCACAAATGAGACTTGCAAAAAATAACACTTGCCGCATGTAACTCTATGTGGTTTGAAAATTTAGCTTTCTTTGGAAAAATTTGTCCAATTTGTCCGATTCAACAAATTTTCCTACGGTCCAGAATTTTTTTTTCGAATTATCAAAGAAGAAAAGTTTCAAACGATGTAGGTGGATGTCAAAAGAGCACACAGTTTTGCATAACATCTCGTTTGACTGCATGGTTGATTCAGAGAGGATAAGTTGCTCTAATTTATATTCAGATTTTTCATATTCAGAAAAAAATAACAGCTTTCATAATGTTACTCACCGAATACCCATTTAACGATAAAAGCATTCTCTGTTTCCGCAACTTGCGATCCGGAACGATAAAAAAGCAAATCATGAAAATATATGCAAATGTGAGTAAGGAATATTTCTGGAAACGCATATATGAAACTAATTTTGTCCCACAATCGCGTGGAATTTAGACATTATACGCCCGAAAAAAATGAACGAAATTGACGATTATTCACTAGTGCCGATGTGCAATTATTCTGCATGCATAAGCACCGAGTTTTTCAATGTTATTTGTTTGGATATTATTTTGTGAATCGAAAAAATTCAATTTTTTCCACATTTTTCGTATTACTGGTTTTTCAGTTGTCCCTGTCAAAATTTGCATTTTTGCTGATTGACTTCGGGCTTTGAAAATATAAAATAATTATTCGAAACTTATTTTTGTATTACATAAGTTGACGAAGAATACTAAACGGGCAAATGTTTAACGAAAAACATAGATTTTAAACAAAAAAAGGAGGTGGAGAATGAGATTGTAGGTAGCAGATTGACACAGAAAGAAAGACGAAAAAAGAACAAAGGAAGAGGAGGACAAAGGAAGAGGAGAAGAAAGAACGTTGTCATCAACGGGGTGGAATAGTATATTGCGCAACAAGGGGCGAAAAGGAACGATTCCACGAGTGTGAGTTAGCTGCCCGAGCGAAGCGAGGGCAGATAGATACACACGAGTGAAATCGTTGCTTCGCCCCGAGTTGCGCATACTATTTTTTATCATACCGATAATCGAGAAGTTGATTTGAGACTCGCTGTAGCGGGTGGAAAAGCGGCTTTTCGACCCTAGGGTGGAAAAGTCGATTTTCCACCCGCTACAGCGGGTCGAAAAGCAACTTTCCGATTGAGGTATGATGAAAAATAAAATTGGATAAGGAGCATTGAGGCAGAGAGGAAAGGCATGGGTTTGCTAATACTAGGAAGTGAGGAGGAAAGATTTCAAATAATGGGGAAAGAGAGATTGTTGGAAGGAAGAACAGAAAGAATCGAAGAAGATATGACGAGGCAGGAGAGGAAAAGAAAATGAATGATCGGACGGGTGCATGGCAAAAGAGAGGGAAAGGTGGCAAAGTTATGATAGGGAGGGATATAATATAGGACAACGGAGAGTTGAAGATTTGGGACAAAGAAAAAGGAGGATCAAAGGCCTGTAAAACAAAGCAAGAGAGAAAGTAAAAAAGAGAACAGCGGAAGAAGGTATGAAGGAAGTGAGTGTAGCGTTCTGGAATGTGTCAGGATTAAAAAATGAGGATAAAGGTTTCGGGTTGGGTTTGGAAAAATGGGGCGTTATAATGTTGAATTAACATAGGTGGACGAGAAAGACTGAAAGGGAGTAGAAAGGAATGTACCAAGAGGATATGTTGAAAAGATGTGAGAAGTAAGAAAGGAACACGAAAAAGGGATGGGGATGAAAAGCATGATATCAGTGGTGAGAAAGAATCTTGTGGTAGCTCGGAAATCAGAAGAAGAGGGCGAAACAAAAGATGGAGTTATGATGTAAAAGATAGAAGTGAGGGGAAAAGAGTAGCGGTAGTAGGCGATTGCAGGAGATAAGGATGAGAAGAGAAGAGTAACAGAGGAAACGAGGAGGGATGGAAAGTAAAAAAGGAGTAAATAGAAGTAAAGGAGAAGGGCTGGTATTGATTGGAGATGACCTGAATGCGTGGACTCGCAATCAGGGAGGAGAGGTATGTGATAAAGAGAAGGAGGTGTTCATGAGGAAATCGAAACATGAGGAAATAGATCAAGAGGGTGGGATACTTTAAAACCTGATAGGGGAAGCAGGATCGTTCATTTGTAACGGAAATACAAAGGGGGACGATGATAAACGAGCTTATGGTAGGAATTGAAGTGGGTAAGGATGAGATAGGCTTATAGCACTTTCCAATGATAGCCAAATTGGAAGGTCATGAATATTCTAATGCTAAGAAAGGAGGAGTCGAGGTAAGAAGGGTAAACATGGTATCCTGGGGAAGAGAAAACTTGGAGGAATTCGTAGGGAAAAAAAGAATGAGACTCTTAAAGGGAAAGAAGAGGAAGGGATAGACGAGATAATAGAAAGAATGAAGGGGATGATTGACAACGTGAAAGAGTCTATAAGACCAAAAGAGGAGGAAAACATAGAAAGGAGAGGATGGTGGGATGCGGAATGTGTGAAAGGTGAATAGGAAATATACCAGAGTGTTAGATGATGGAGAAGAGGAGAGATGAGCAAAAGATAGTACAATAGGAGGAAGGGAGAATATGAGAGAATGTTAAACGAGAAAAGGCAGGAGGAAAAGGCAAGATGAAGGAAAGAGGTAGAAAAAGCGGTTAAGAAAGGAAGGGTATGGGAGAGATAAATAGCGAAAGTGTAAGAAGGAGGAGAATGATTGATGCTATAAAAATAAGTGAATGGGAGAAGTACTACAAAGGAGTGTTAGGAGAGGAGGAAAGGAAGGTTATAGAAGAAGAGGAGGAGGTTATAGAGGAAGGAGGGGGAGATATTAAGATATTTTTTGGGATTTAAAATTCGAATTTTGTATTGATAATTCGTCTTTTTGCCTTCGAAGTTCAACAGATCTACGGGAATTTCTTTTTTTTGGACATAAACCTATCCAGCAGAAGATACATTTTTTTATAACAAAATTCACCGTTTTGTTAGAATATCATCTTTTCGGGGAGGAGTTTGTTAGTTTTTTTTCAGTCCCTCGTTTTTTGGATGAAATTTAATAATTCGAAATGAAATTTCACCAGAGGAGTTTAATTTTCCACGGTAAAAGATCACTTTTCAATAAAATTGTTGGAATATCAAAAAATAATGGAATTTTCTACATTCAGTAGAATTTTCACCTAAAGATGGATTTCGGACAAAAATATTATGAGAGCCTTCTTAATAAGAAACAATTAACTATTACCCAAAAAGAATCGTTTCCTAACAAAGCTGTATGATTTACAACCCAAGAGTAAAATTTTTAACCAAAAGAGATGCATTCTGAATGAAAAATAAAAAAGTAGACTTTTTACTGAAAAATCTGAAACAGATTGAGAAGAAGTATGATTGGTTTGAAATCTGTCACATAAATATATTTTCCTACGTCCGTAAAGCACGTCTATTAAATGCGGGTATCCATCAATTGTGAATTTCACTGATGCTGGAAACACGGACTTTTTGAATGGGTTTTCTTTATTGACAAATCGTTTTTTTATTGACAAATCGTTTTACAATCGATCCTTGTTTCAGAATGTCTTTTCTTGTCACCTCGTGTATCATGTTTGCTAACGTAGCGGAATGAATCGTTGACCCACCAGATGTGGTGGTTGAGTCTTCGCCAACTTTAATCTTCAGTAGCGTAAAAACTTCCCAATGACTTCTCACTCTTCCCATAGGTTAACCTTCTATTAGAACCGACCTGAAGTCATAAAATATAAAAAAAATTAAAAGGTATTTTACAAGTTCCAAATGACCGCAAACTGTAGAATAAGGTAGAAGCTATAGAATAAAACCGAGCATTCTGACCATGGGGATCATTATTATTTTTATTATAACACCAAGACTCTAATATTGGATAAGCCTTCTTCTAAACATGCGCTAATAAATTTTTCTTGTTACTGGTCGTTTACATGAACACAGACATTCATGTCTCCGAGTAGGATGATCCTTTTCCTAGCATATCGAGAACCTTAGGCATAATTTATCGAGTTCAAGGAGGAATCTTTCACATTCCTACTGTCATCACCGACTGGAGCAACCCAGCCATTCATGCTTCTGAGTGGGGTGGTCCTTCCCACAGCATATCAAGCACCTAAGACATTATTTAACGAGTTTAAAAAAGAATCTTTCACATCCCTACTGTCATCACCGTTCGAACAATTCAGCAAATAATGCCTCTGAGGAGGATGATTCTCCCTCCAGCATGTCAAGAACCTAAGGCATAATTCAACAAGTTCAAGATGGTATCTTTCACATCCCCAACTTATCATCCCCAATTTGTCATCACCAACTGGAGCAACCCAACTATTCACGCGCCCGAGTAAGATGATACTTTTCTCGGCATACCAAGAACCTTAGGCAATATTTAACAAGTTCAAGAAGGAATCTTCCACATCCCTTCTGTCATTGCCGTTTGAACAACCCAGCTATTCATGCCTCTGAGTAGGATGATCCTTCCTCCAGCATGTCAAGAACCTAAGTCATAAATCAACAAGTTTAAGGAGGTATCTTTAACATCCCTACTGACATCGCCATTTGAATAACTCAGCTATCCATGCCTCCGAGAAGGATGATACTTTCCTCAGCATACCAAGAACCTTGGGCATAATTTAACGAGTTCTAGAAGGAATCTTTCACATCCCAACTGTTCTTACCGTTTGAACAACCCAGCTATTGATGCCTCTGAGTAGGATGATCCTTCCTCCAGCATGTCAAGGACCCAAGGCATAATTCAACAAGTTCAAGAAGGTATCTTTCACGTCCCTACTGTCATCACCGTTTTAACAACCCAGCTATTCATGCTTCTGAATAGGATGATCCTCCCCCCAGCATATCAAGAACCTAAGGCATAATTTATCGAGTTCAATAAGGAATCTTTCACATCCCTACTATCATCACCAACTGGAGGAACCCAGTCATTCATGCGCCCGAGTAGGATGATACTTTATTCAGAATACCAAGAACCTAAGGCATAATTTGACGGGTTTAAGAAGGAATCATTTATACCCTACTGCCATCACCGACTGGAGCAACCCAGCCACTCATGCTCCTGAGAAGGATGATACTTCCCACATCATATCAAGAACCTAAGGCATAATCCAACGAAATCAAGAAAATAATCTTTCACATTCCTTTTGTCATGACCGACTGGAACAACCCAGCCATTCATGCTTCTGAGTAGGATGATCTTTCCCACATCATATCAAGAACCTAAGGCATGAATTCACGAGTTCCAGGAGGAGTCTTTCACATCCCTTCTGTCATCACCGACTGCACCGTATCATCCATAATCAGGCCTACTCTTTAGCTACCATCCGACTCATTAACTACTCAACTAATGTTGAGCCTTATCTTTCCAATCGCATCTGGAGCTACATTATGCTTTTTTTTTACTCATTATGCAAAGCATCTAGCCAACTTGCAATTTCGGACAAGAATTTTTTTAGTGGAAGTCCTCAAATCTGCAAACAAATTGAGTCAGGGAAATGGAAAACTGTATAAAGCTGAAACTTTGAAATGCAGCCAATCACTGACATTTGTTTTACTCAAAAAGTCAGATATCATCGAATTTCTGCGCCGTCATTGGAAATCACTGCCTAACTTTATCCGGAGTTGGGGAAAAAAAATTTGAAGTTTATAATAAAGCCTTTGAAATCTCACAAGGAGCTCCCCTTCTAGTATCCTAAAATTGAAATTTTTAGCAAACTTTACCCTCCTGGATTTACCTTTCACTTGAAAATTCATTTCGCGCAATATGCAACTTTTCTCTGTGCTTGGGAGTCTCCAATCCTTGCGTCCTTTGTGGACAGAATATTTTTCACGCTTTGATCTCGGTGGTTGGTACTGAATGGGCTGCATAGGAAACATGTTAGTGTTAGTGGCTCTTGTAGAAGGTACAATGTAGAACCGCAGAGTTACCATGCTAAACATATGACTATAACTATACTAAAGATATAGGGAAGTGGTCTCCTTTCTGAGGAAGGCACCACTGGAGAGGATGGTGAAGAGGACTGCCAACCCGGAAAAAAGGACGACAGTCCGGGAACTCATGAAAGCGGCGTTAATTAAGCGTCGCCTTGAAGAATGGGTGAACGCCGTTGCTACAGCGAAGCAGAAAAAAGGGCTCCAGGAGATCCTGAAATTAATCCCTCGACAGTCTTTTGCGGCCACCACTTTATGTTTTCTCTTAGTTCTTACAGTCTCTTCGTCCATTCTATTTTCTGACCATTCCCATTCAGAATTTATTTACACGATCATTTCTACCTTTCCTTCCTCTTCATAACGCGCACACTTTTCACACATGCCGTTAGGACTCCTTTTTGCAACCATACACTTTTCAAAATTTCTCCTCTCCCTTCACACAATTCCCTGATCACTTCTTTCCAGAATCCTCAAACATAATCACTCATACTCTTACATAATCACTTATAATTTGCCTCCCTTTCCCTCTCCAGTACACACTTCCAACACATGTTCGCACGTCTCCACTTTATGACCATACACTCCATATTACTCCTCCTCTACAACTATCCAACTCCAAAAGACCACTTTGATCCGAGATCTTTTCCTCAAAATCATTTTCTCTTCCACTTCCTCTCCAATACACGCTTATAACACATGGCCCTGAAACTCTCTCCCATTAACACACACTTTAAATAATTTCTCCTGATTTTTTACTCCACTCCCTGACCACTTCTATCCAGAATCACTCTAACATAATCACTCCTACTTCCGCATAATCACTCATACTTTTTCCTGCCTTTCCTCTTCCATAACACACTTCCAACAAATGTTCGCACTTCTCCACTTTATAAAGATACACTCCACATAACTTCTCCTCTACATCTGTGCTGCTCCAAACGACCAGGTTCGTCCAGGATCCTATCCCTACAATCATCCTTGCCTTCCACTTCCTCTCCTGTACACGCTTAAAACACATGGCCCTTAGAATCTCTCCCATTAACACACGCTCTAGATAATTCCTCGTGATTTTCAACTTCAATTCCTGACCATTTCCATCCAGAATCACTCCAACATAATCACTCATACTTCTGCCTCCCTTCGCCTTCCAGTACACACTCCAAACACATGTTCGCACGTACCCACTTTATAACCATACACTCTACATAACTTCTCCTCTACATCTATCCTCCTTGAAATTACCACTTTGATCCAGGATCTTTTCCTCGCAATTATTTTTGCAGCCCGCCCCCTCTCCAGTAAACGCTTATAAAACATGGTCCCAAAACTCTCTTCCATAACACACTCCAACCAATTTTCCCTGATTTTCCACTCCACTCCCTGACCACTCCCGCCCAGAATTTCTCGGACAAAATCGCTTGTACTCCTGCTTTCCTTTCCTCTCTAGTACAACTTCTAACTGATGTTCAATGGACTCCACTTCATATCAACACACTGTTTTTCAATCTATTATTGACCTGCTCTCAATCTCTCCTATATTCCTAACGACACTGTTTTATTCAACTCACCCTCCGTTTTGAACTTTTTTAGGTTTTCTGGTTCTTTCACCCACTTAAACATCGTTTACCATTTGTTGTACTCTGATCCCAAAATTATCTTTTACCTTCTCCCTCACATCCTTACTAACATATTGGATTCTATCTCCTGCCAATCTCTATTTTTCTCATCAACATCAAATTCACACCTCTTTTTTCTCTATGTCGAATTTCGTTTAGGGATTTTTACACAATTTTTCCTCCATCTCTATTCTCCAGCTCCTCACCAAACTTCTAAGCATACGATTTTTAGTATCCAGGACTTCCCTCTAACCCTCTTATCATGAAACATCTAAATTCCCCCTCCTTCCTTCATTTCAAATGTCATATAAGCATGCTTGTGCAGTTCCTCTTCCATCCCTACTTTCTATCTCCTTTTCGAATTTCCAGGCTCCTTTTAGTTGCGTTACTCTCTGCTATGACCTATCTCAAGAATCTTTCGTGAAGACTATCCACTATCTTTTGTTCCTCTCATCCTTCATTATCCACCTTATAGCAAATGTCCTCTTCGAATTTTCTCTTCCTTATATCCTGAACTAATCCTATCACTTTCCTCGCACACTCCATCTTTCTCCTCACTTGCAAATTTTTGCTGCAACCTGCTCTCAACCACAACCTTAAATAACAGAATCCTTCCACTGGTTTGACCTTTTTTCCCCTCAATCTTTTACTTGGACTCTACTCCACTCTTTCTCTTCCTTAATCACTTTAACAGGGTCTCATTTACATCCACCCTTGAATCTATTTTGTAACGTTTCCTTTAAACAAACCCATCATCAAGTTCATGCTCCTCCCGTCTTCTGCTAAAAGTTCAGCATCATATGCTTACTAATACCTAGTATGGTTCTCCCTCCTCCTTCCTCTTCTCACCTCTTCTCTAAGTCTGCAATCCTTATGCTCCACAGTATCAGACTCAGGTGACAACATTCCTAAGATCTATTCTTGTCCAGGATTCCTCTCTCTTCTCATTTCCTATCATCCCAAACCTAGTCTCTACATTAATGTCTTTCCTTCTCTCAACCAGCCTCTTATCTTTTTTCCTGTCTTCTATGGCTTTCACATCACCCTTCTGCTAACTGACTCGAGTGCTGCTTCAAAGTCCAGGAACTTTTTTCCTGTTGGTATCCCCTTTTATAATAATTTTATCTCCTCTTCCACTTATTTTCCACTTATTACAATCCCTTCTTCCTCTCCTATCTCTTATACTCTTCTCGCTTCCTTCTCTATCCTTTGTTCTCTACCTCCCACCAATCCTTTGAAGTAATATCTCCATGCGCTAATCTTCAAATCCTCATTTGCACCCTTCCTTCGCGCTCTTCCATTATTCATCACCTTCTATTCTCTCTTTTCCTTTACTGCTTCCTCTTTCCCCTTCATATACCTCCCTTCCTTTTTCTGCATTTCCCTGTTCCCATTTGTAAATCTCTACTTCCCTCTATTTTTTCAGACCGTCCTTTATAAATCTTACCTTCCTTACACTTCTGGTTTCACTTTCATTTTCTCACTCATTTTTTCATTCTTCTCGATCACGACTTCCATCCTTCCTATTATCACATGAAACCTTTCTCCGTTCAAACCAATTAAATAAGAAACTCAATTGTGATAAAAGTGATAAAAGGAAGAATGTGCAAGAGAGGTGATTGGACAAGTGTGGAGAAGGGAAGAGAAGGTTCAAGAACGACTAGAAGAGGCTCACTCTATATCCTTGAAGACGAAATAGTACCCAAAGAAATGGTGGTCAAAAATGAGAGATTTTGAAACTTAGAAGAGGAAAGGGAAGCAGACAAGGAATGAATGAATGGGAGAAAATTTCGTAGTCCAGGTACAATAGCTGGTATAGGATAAAAGAGAGTAAGGGGAGCCGGAATACCTGAAAGAATTGAAGAAAAGATCAATTTTATGAGAGTGATGAGATTGAGAATAAGAGAAGGCATTTATGTGTGAGCTTGAATTATGGTTGAATTTACATGTGATAAGAAGGCAGGGTGTAGTAAAGAGTAGGGAAAAGAGAATGAAGTGTATTTCGTATAGGGATGGTCAGGGTAAGAAATGGATGAAAAAGCTAGAGAAGTTAAGGGCGAGCTAGTTTCACAGAGTACGGGATGTTTCAAAAGAATCTGTTCTCAATTTGGGTTGCTGAAAATGTCAAGATCAGAAACGTAAGAAAGGTTGATAGGAGTAATCTGAAGTAAAGACTGGAGTTAAAGTTTAAATGGAAGCGAGGACAAAATGCAATAAAGGAGAATCCAATAAACTTTGGACATTTCAACTTTCGACATAAACGCACGCAACAAACTTCTCCTTGCCAGATAAAGAAAGGATGGGAAGAATGAACATTAGAAAGACACTCCGAGACAATTATCCGACCTGAATCAAATACTCCGCAGGCGAAATGCTCGCGAGCGCGTGAAATTACCATTTTGAAGTCGAGTCGCTTTGACTCGCTTTTTTCACGTGTACGTGAAAATGAGAGGAAAAGAGTAGAAAAAACAGAAACAGTGACGAGCACTTCGTAATAGAACAGGACATCAGAGACCTGTAAAATCGGAAATGAGAGGCGAGAAATTAATCATATCAAAGTGCGGAAAAATTTGATACTAATAACCTCGTGGGAATTGTTTCAGATGGGAGAGAATAATGAATGGTTCATTTTTATTTCTATTCGTGGAGGTTGTGCGCACTCATATTTTGCATTTCATTTTAGATCAAAATTTTTAGGAAAGTAAGGGTTAGGAAGGGACAATAACAAAGGGGGATGGGGGAATCAAGAAGAAGCCATGAGAAAGACTAGGAATGGAGGAATAAGGGGAAATGAGAGGAACCAGTGGAAGGGATTAGAAAGAGATAGGAAGTGAGAGGAGCGAAAAAAGTGCCATAAGATTAAGGAAAATAAGTAAGGAGGATAGAAGGAAATGAGAGGGAGTGGTGAGAAGGTGTGATATCTGAAGGAAGATACAGTGGAGAAAATGAGGAAGGACTGAGAGAGAAAAGAGGAATAAATCATTGACGAAGTACTATTCCTGATAGGGAAAAACACTAAAGTATACGTTGTTTAGGGTTGTGTAAAGAGTAGGGTGTCGAGTGGAAGTGACGAGGACTTTTGAAAGGTAAAAAGAAGTAAGGAAAAGGCTAGGGAGAGTTGGGAAAAGGGAAAATTAGAGGAAATAATGGAAGAAGTTAAAAAGCGAGGAAGAGTGAGGAAAAGGAGGAATAAAAATGTGAAAGGAAGTGAGAGAATTGTATGTCTGCAGAGTAATTATTCTAGATATAATAAGATACTTGAGAATTCTGTTTTATTTCCATTTGTAAATGGGGATACGCATTCATATTTCTCATTTGATCCTAAGTTATAATTTTATGAGAAAGAAGGGGTTTAAAATAGGAAACATGGGAAAAAGGATAGAAATGAGAAAATGAATGGAAGGGGTGGAAGGAAACCCATGAGAAAGACTGAAAAAAGGGGGATCTGGTAAAATAAGAGGAACCATTGAGAGTAGTGGGAAATATATGAGAAGTGAGAGGAGTAAAAAAACAAAAGGCAAGGGAAAATAAGGAAGGGGGGTGGAAGAAAATGAGAGGGAGTGGTAAGAGGGTGTGATGTCTGAAGGAATAGATAGCAGACAAAATGAGGAAAACGGTAGTGAGTGTAAAAGAGGAATAAATCATTGTACAACTATTCCTGAGAGGAAGGTTTATAAAGTATCCGTTATTGAGAGTTATGGGGAGGGTAGGGTAGCGCAGGGATGAAAGTAGGACTCATGAAAAGTGAGAAGAAGTTAGGGAAGGGCTAGGAAGAGTTGGGGAAAGTGAAAAGGGAAAATTAGAGGAAGTGATGAAAGGAGTTAAAAAGCTAGGGAAAGTTAGGAGAACAGGGAGCAGAAAGTGAATGAGGTTGAGGAAATTGCATTCCTCCAGGATATTAATTTTATGTACAATGAGATATTCAGGGATTTCGTTTTACTTTCATTTGTAAAGGTGCTACGCTTTCAAAGTTTTCATTCCATCACAAAAATAATTTTGTGAGAAAGTAGGGGTCGATAAGAGGAAAGACGGGTAAAAGGATAGAGATAAGAGGAATCAATAGAAGAGGTGGAGGACGAAGTCATGAAAAAGACTGAGAAAAAGGAGGTTCAGGGAAATAAGAGGAACCGTTGGAAGGGGTTGGAGAGAGACGAGAATCGAGAGAAGCGAAAAAAGTGACAGGAGAAGGGGGAAAATGAGGAAGGAGGGTTTAAGAAAAGAAAAGGGAACAGAGAAAGGGTGTGATTTCCGAGGGAGAGGCGGTAAAGAAAATAAAGAAGGAGGAAGTAGGAAAAGATACTATAGTATCCCCTTTTGAAGGTTATGGAGGAGAAATATAAGGAAGTAGGCTGAGGAGAAATGGAAAGGGTAGGGTAGCGAGCGGAAGTGAAGAGGACTGATGAAGAGTGAGAAGGAGTGAGGAAAGGGGTAGGAAGAGTTAGGAAAAAGGATAAGGGAAAATAAGAGGAAGTTATTGGAGAATCTAGAAAGCGAGGAAAAGTAAGGGAAAGAGGGGATGGAAAGTGATTGGAAGTGAGGGAATTGCATTCCTTCAGGGTAATTATTCTAGGTTCAATAAGATAGTTGAGAATTCGGTTTTATTTCCATGTTTAGAGGTGATACACATTCACATTTTATATTCCATTCCGAGTTCTAATTTTCTGAGAAAGTAGAGGTTTGAAAGAGGAAACATGGAGGAAAGGATAGAGATGAGAGGAATCAGTGGAAGGGGTGTGAAGCGGCGAGTGAGTATCAATAAGAAGAAGTGGTAGGAGAGCTGAGTAAGTGAGAGTGATTGAGGCGAAGTGGAATCAAAATGAAGAGAAATAAAGGAGTGGAAAGGTGGTGAAAATAAGGCGGACGAATTATTAAAGAGGAATCATTTCCGATAGAAAAAGATGAAGAATTTGTCGTTATTATCAGTTGCGAAAAAGAGAATGTAAGGGATTTGTGGAAGTGGTAAGGTAGCAAAGGGAAGTTAGGGAAAGTAAGGAGAAGTGAGAGATGTAAGATGAGACAGAGAGGAGTGAGTTTTGATAAAAGTTTGGAGTTGGAGGCGTGAATAAGCGAGGGGAAATGGGTCAAAGGAAAGTAAGAGAATATGAGATAAATTTATTATCAAAGGAGAATCATTCCAGACAAAATGAAAGAGTATTCGTTTTGTTCCTGTTAATATAGTAGAGATAAAGGAAGTAAGAAGGAAAGGTTAGGTAGCGAGAAAAATTAACAGGAAAAGAGGGTAGACCGCAGAATTGTGGTGAAGTGAGGAAGAGAGAGGGGGAGTAAGGAAGGGTCAGATAAAGCAAGATGAGAAGGAAGACTCGTCGCTCTATTCGTAACATTTTCTGACAATCTCAGAAGTTTTTCAAGGTTTAAAAGGTTCTCAGCTTATTGAAATTGAGAATTCTCGAGAACTTCAAATGCTGTTAGATTCTTGATAACTGGGAGCTTCTTGGATGCTCAGAAACCTCCTAGAGTTCAAGAAGGCCTCTTGTCACTAAGGTTCCTAAGACTCCTCAGGTCTCCTTCGCTTATCAAGAAGATTCAAATTAGAGATTCAAAGGGGATAAAACCTTTATATCTTCCTCTTCACCATATTTTCTCATAGTCTTGAAAGCTTCAACGAGTCTGAGAAGCTTCTTAGATCCTGAGAACCTTTTCAGAGTCTGAGAAGCTACTTAGTGTATGAGAACCTTTCCAGAGTCTGAGGAGCTTCTTAGAATCTGAGAACCTTTTCAGAGTCTGAGAAGCTTCTTAGAATCTGAGAACCTCATCAGAGTCTCAGAAGCTCTTCAGAGTCTGAGAAGCTTCTTAGTGTATGAGAACCTTTTCAGAGTCTGAGGAGCTTCTTAGAATCTGAGAACCTTTTCAGAGTCTGAGAAGCTTCATAGAATCTGAGAACCTTATCAGAGTTTCAGAAGCTCTTCAGAGTCT